>JXSR01S044279.1:70825-84374 GCA_000969725.1 Ophiothrix spiculata | reverse complement strand
CAATGCAATCAACCGCGACGATGGCGCTGTTTTTCTCGATCACGTATACACTTCACTTCTACGAAAAACTATGACGTCACCTAGAAACGATAACAACAAGTTTCCAGGAAGTAGAAGTGGATCCGATCACTTGTGATCAAGCCATCCGCCAAGATGGCGAAAGCTAAAGAATGTGAGTGAATTCTTATTGGATTTGTCAAATAAATGTATAACCAAAATATTGAACATGTTGAATGAATTTTCGGATAGAGTACACTCCCGGTCAAAAGTGTTTGCGCACCCTTAAATACGGGCAAAGACGTTAAAATTATATCAAACGACGCTTTTTACAAGTGCTTAATGTATCCAATATAAGAAATTTATGTTTCCTCTGATATTCAATCTTCCATAACCATAAAAATGGCAGATTTCCTGGACCATATACAAATACACCACACCCACGTTTTGATATGTTCCTATGTTTATTATTCAATGCTCATCACCGTGTAGCCGTAAAAAGTTTTCGTCCTGATTTCTTTTCTCACGAAGTAAGGGCTGAGAGTAAATTGTACAATTGTGTAGGGTGTGGCCATCCTTCTCTTTCTCTTTTTCTTGCTATCTTCGGCATCTTTTCAAAGATGCATTGGCCAGCATGCATAGATTAGCCATTTCTGGCTATCCAGGTTGGTACTTTTGTATGAGCTTGGAAGAGACCATGAGTTCATCATGGATCTAATGGCATGTGTCCGTCACGGACCAACCGAGGTAAACAAACAAACAAACAAACAAACAACAAATGTACACTTATGTATTTAAAATCCGTTTATTATGTGCAGAAGAAAGTACACAATATGTTTAGCACGCCATATTTTCAAATGCGATAAATGCAATTCTTGTTGAGTTTTTTAGATATATGTATGTGAAATATAAATCCGAAAATATATGGCGCAAATGATGAACGGTTCTCGAGATATGGCTGGTTAAAGGTTTGGTGCGCAAACACTTTTGACCGGGAGTGTATATGTAAATGACCAAACGGATACTTTGGTCACATAACCTTGCGGCGTCATAAGAGGTAGATTTCAGCGGACACCGATCGGACACCGACCGGTGTCCGGACGGTGTCCGTATACAAAGCCGTAGAGACGCCGGAAGCATGCCGCAAGAATTTAATTCTGAGTAAAAACCTTGTGGCGTGTAGGCGATGTCTTTACCCTGGTATAAATCGAGTACAATTTTAGTACAAATCGAGTAAAAGATTAGAATGTGCACATTTGGAACATAATTCGAGTACGCTTTAAGTACAATCAATTTGTACTACACATGTTCCAAATGTGCACATTCTAATCTTGTACTAGAATTGTACTCGATTTTCTCCAAGGCAGTTATGGTCTAATAACCACCGGATTCCGACCGGTGACCGACTGGGCATCGCAAGAGCTCGCATTAATCATTCACCGGTGCCATACCGATGTCATACCGGCGTTGCGGCAAGCGGCTTCCTTCGGATTACCAGACACCAGTCGGCGACCGGTTGTTATGTGACCAGGGTGTAAGTCATTCATCAATGCATGGTCAAAACGAATTAACTTACTCCAGAAGCCAGCATTGTATGTACCATTGTACCAGAACCACTGATCCTCTTCCTTAGTTCGACATGTCCAAGTAGAATCATGCACATCATTTGTACAACCCAGTGGTACTGATGTCATATTCTCCAATAATAATCTTTCTATGAGATGATCATCTTCATATCGGTCCTCTACAATCGCCAATGACCCGCCAATATCTTGGCAATGCAGCTCTGCTTCAAAACCCGTACCAATGACTTCGCTGAGATCCAAACAGTTGCCTTCCTGCCATGGTTCCCATCGGTATGGACAGTAATTTTGAGCTGTAATATTAAAAAATAAAACGAATTTTATCTATGAAGAGGGCATGACGTTGAAGGAGTTAGAGGCAGGAATCATAATACTGGGGTGCAATAAGCTCGTGGCCCGAGACAGAAAGAGCTCAGCTGTGCAGCTTATCTTTATCATAAAAATTTGCAGATTTCACAAGATCGAATTTAAGAAACGACCTACCTCTTGATCCTATTAGAAGAGCCAACTGGACGGCAGTGAAAATCAAAATATTATTCATAATGCCCGAAATCTTTACCTGAGAAACAATCTCTTAAGTGTACATCAATCAAGTAACCGATTAAAATTAATATCTATTCATTTGAAAGTATGCACATTGTTTACCAAAACAACCATCTTGTATTGATTCACGTAAATCAAACTTTTGCTGTCCAAGGTCAAATACTCTCTTGTAGAATCTTTCAAGTATTTATACTCCACCTCGTAGAGCGATAAATGGTCTATTGCTGATAAACGGGTTATATATAAGACTTTAACATCATCTTCACAATCTCGCCGCGAACAAATTTATAAGCCAGAGCTTCATTATCAAAAATATATGTCTTGATTTGTTAACAATCAATATATTCAAGGTCAATACCAAATATATCTTATCAGGCAAACTTTCTGTCAGATCAAAGTCCGTATTGGAAAGATTTGATTTATGTATTCAATCGTTGATGTTGTCATTGCCCTTTAGCTCTTTCGTGGATAGTATCCACATCGCCTTTTTATTGAAAACTATTTTCGCAAACACTTTGCATGAAAAGAAAAGGACAACTCAAGTCCTATGTCAGGCCATGTGATTATTCTATTTTCTCAAATCCCATCGAAGATATCTGTAAACATGTATTAACAACCATATAGTTCAAAATATTGTTTTTGTGAATTTCATTTTTCAGTATCCCTAAATTAGCTCTAATTTTGGCAAAAAATTGCAAAGAGGTAAATTTCAACTGATTATGGTAGGTATATGTGTAATTGTTTACAGAAAAAAGTAAGGAAGGGTAGGTAGGGGCTGGGGAACCTTTTTTTTTTTGGGGGGAGGGGTCATTAAAAATAGCGTTCATTTGCCTAAGTATGTCGTATTTGACATCAAATTAAGGGAAATGTAATTTAAAACACTGGGTGATTTGTTTATTTTGTTATTATATCACCTTGTAAAAAATCATACCTAATTAGAAACATTGTGACCTAAAAATTATCCCTATATTCGTTTTTATTTAGAAAAGAAAATGGCAAAGAAGCTGGTCAACTGATTGTGGAATTAATTGGTGTCAATATTTACCAAAACAGAATGGGTGGATTGGGGGTCATTAGCATTGTTTATACAGAAACATGTCATCAAAATCCGAAAGTGACCTGTGATTTTTTTTGAAAAAGCTTCGTTTTATTAATTCTGATAATGGGATACCACGTTAAATTTCTTTCCGTGTGCAACTTTTCAATCATTGCACACATATTTGTGAAAATATCAACATTTCTAAAAGATCGCATCGACAATTGAATACGCAAGTACAAGAAAACCCCAAATTAAATCCCTTCTGTAAATTATACTTACAAAATATCATCTCTGAAATGCTGAAAATGCATTTCCATGTCTATATCCCAATCATAGTGTCACATTTAACCTTGTAGTTGACTTTTTTAGACATTGTTAGATAATTGTTATAGTATATAGTTGCAGAGGGGAGCTAATGGAGTTGGGGGTTTCTTGTACTGGCCGTTTAAATATAGCAACTACATAATATAATAGCTCTTCTTCAGAATTAATAAAACGAAGCTTTTTCAAAGAAAAATCGCAGGTCACTTTCGGATTTTGTGACATGTTTCTGTATAAATAATGCTAATTACATTTATAACCAACGTAGGGTTCCAAAAGAGTCGGTAGGGTCAAATCTTCAACTTAAAAAAGTTCCATGACTTTAAAAAAAATGCAGGTGATTTATAGTGCACTACGCGGTCCCCCTGACTTGTAATTCCACACGGCCTCAGCACACTTTACAGAGCAGTTCTAATCATTGGGTTAAATCACTACCTGGACTCCCTGCGGCCAAAGGGCTTAATACTGCAGCCTACATATTGGCGCAACCCTTGCTGGACTCGAACGCGGAACGATCAATAGACAGATTGCGCAAATTCCGTTCGCGTTTTCGTATACGAGAACGAGAGCGCTAAAATTTAACGTATTAATGTACCGTACTGAATTACGGTATATATGCAAACGTAGATATACTATTCTTTTGTTAATTATGTGAAAAACAAGTCGATAAATCAATGATTATGAATTAACATGGTAAAGAAGTGTAAACATGAGACATTCCGCCCCCTATCCATCCATCGCTCCATCCTCTAACTCTTTTTGACACTTGTCAATAGAGAGCAACTTGACTGATTATTTTACAGTGTTTTAAGATATAAACACTAAAAGGAGCTTTACTATTTCTTTCTAACCAATTTGAACCGTGTGTTTTTCCATTTCATACGAAATCAATCGTTCAAATACGGCCTTTTCACCGTATTTCTTCATAAATTCCATTACGTGTAAACGGTTCAATTTCATCGTTTACCCCTTGCGCAATCTGATGTTTTAGACGAGAATCTTAAACACGCAAGTGAATGGGAAATTAGAAAAGTTCAATTCACGTATGCAAAAGCCTCAAATTAATCGCTAGATATTTGTGCAAATATGCAACATTGAATAGAAAAAGTCATTGTACATTATGAGTGAACATTAATTTAGATGCCTGTAAATTTGGAAATATGAAATAATCATGAATAAATTGAATGATCTAATCGTTCATTGCAATATGAAACAGTGGAAACATGGTTGTATACGCGTTATGGCTTACGAGAGATTCAATGCATGGATGCACATTTTGAATGACGTTGTCCAGTTTTCCGTTCGGTTTGACCGAACGACAGTTTGCGCAACCTAGCTAATATCTTATGTTTAACAGTCCGAGAACTAACCGACTGAGCTAGTGAGAACTTAAGCTGTTTTAGTATTGACATATTCATGTAATGTTTTGGGTACACTTCCCTAGTCCGACAATGCGCTAGTCGGACACTGCGCTAGTCCGAAAATGAAATACACGGCGCTAGTCCGACACTGCGCAAACACTGCGCTAGTCCGACATTCAGATTCGGACTAGCGCAGTGGATTTCTGTTTGAAATATACACAATACATTTTAGTCGGACTAGTGCATTGGTTTTCAAATTCGGACTAGTGCAGTGTTTTTCAAATTCGGACTAGCGCAGTGTATGTCATTTTCGGACTAGCGCAGTGTATTTTCATTTAAAAATTCGGACTAGCGCAGTGTCGGACTAGCGCAGTGATTTTCATTATCGGACAGACGCATTGTATTTTCGGACTAGCGCAGTGGTTTTCATTTTCGGACTAGTCACAGTGTATTTTCGGACTAGCGCAGTGGTTTTCATTTTCGGACTAGCGCGCCTCTAAGGTATAGGAAAATTGTGTAGTCGGACTAGCGCATTGTCGGACTAGCGGGTGCCCCTAAATGTTTCGCGGTAATTTTATATGCAAATTCTAAGACAAAAACGTTGCAAAAATGAAACCTGGATACTTTATATACTTCTTTATGAGAACCCATAACCAAAAATGATTAATTTAGAATTTTCCGAACCATTAATTTTTGTTTTATGAATTGAATACGACAATAGTTCAACTTTGTCATTTTCATGTCGCTGAGATTCTTGTTTAAATTTGTTGGGCCCATTATAAATGATTTAAGTTGTTTAGTTTGTACACGAGAGTCACATAAGTAATATGTCTTTAATTAGAAGTTGAAACATGCCGAGAAATAGCTAAATACGTATATTAATCGAAAATGCATTACCCTTGTTTTACCCATTTCGCCGGCCTTGTTGCGTTCTTTACAGTGTAGTCGCGTAGGGGGTGTTTTCTGCTGACATTTTCAAAATGGCCCCCGATATGCCAACAATGCTCAGAAAGCAATATTTCTTACATTTAAGCTTTATTGAAAATGCACTAGACGAGACGTCACGACGCCTAAATTGAACCGAAAATAACAAGGATATAAAGGTGTCGCCGTGTGCACATATCAATTTCGAAATTGCCGCCAAAATAGCATATGTTTTATAAAAAATCGAACTAAACAGGTTTAAATGCCTAATATCAAAATCAATCAATAGAAAAGAACACAACAAGATCCATTATATACTACCTTCACAGAGTAAATCCGATAGAGCGCTAATGAATGGGTTTAAAATGGCCGCCGTGGTACATTTTTCCCAAATTATAGCTACATTAAAACAACAGTAAACACAATCAATATTATTTAAGAGAACGAATATAAAAATGAATTTGAAGGTTCACAGAGTCGCTCATAATTAAAATGCATGTTTCCAATTCAAAATGGCGACCAGAATGAGGTATAACATGACTGTCAAATACCGGTTTTAACTCAAAAAATGACAAGAAAACATTATTAAAACATTAAGTATTCAAAATAATTTTCAGGGTTGTGGTGTATCCCAAATTGTGTTGTCAACATCCGAAATTTCACCCGAAATAAAATTTACAATCACCGCAAAAAATATAATTTTTCTTTCAAAAATCGATTAAAGTGACATTCAAAAGCATTAAAAGCATTTAAAAAATCTCAGGATTACATAAGGATAACTTTATCCCTATTTGTGTTATTAACAAATTGCAAATCCAAAACTGCGCCTAAAATTATATCTATAGTAGCCACCAAACTTCTATTTTCCCTTTAAAGAAATGGCTAGAGCGACGTTTAAGACATTATTAACAGATTAAAAACATCAATATTCAAAATGAATGAAAAAGAATTGCTCTAAGTGTTGTAATATCAAAATCTCCACAAATCACACTGTTAATATGTTGTTAATCCAGATGGCACCCAAACTGAGGTTTTAAATGGCCACCAAAATAATTTACATTCATTAAAATGGATTGGAGCGACGTTAAACAGTATAAGCAATTTCATATCTTTCTAATAATCAATGGAATATGGTTTCAGGGAAAACAAAAGAGACTTTAGAACAAATGTAGTCATTCACAAGTTTAATATTTCGAATGGTACGATTAATGAGGCCGAAAATGTTGTCAATTGTATTTTTTCGAAATATTCTGGTATTTTTGCAGCCATTTTAGACCTTGTTATAAGAGTTGTTTTGAATTAAGATATGTAACAACATGATTCATGGAGAAGTACGTCTACTGTTATGCCCCAAAGCCAATTTCTTCTATTGTCTTGAATGTTATATGTCTTTTATGCCTTTCTCATGTCACTCTGGCATATTTTTTTTAGAGAAAATAGTATTACGACAGCCGTTTTATACATCACATTATACCCTATTACGAATTTCAAGCATAACTACAATATCAATTGAGGAGAAATGTTTCTGTTGTAACACTCAGAGACATTTAATATTGAGTATATAACATGTTTTATGTTTTTAATGCCAGTTTAATGTAGATCTAACTCAGTTATGAACTTGAAAAATAATATTATGGTAGCCATTTTATATATCATTTCGGGCGTCATTTGGGATTTAAAACTTTTGTAAAGTATAATTTAGGAGGAAATTAAGAAATGTTCATGATGTATACTTTCAAGGCTATTTTACATTAATAAAGCCACCATAATGTCACTCTAACCAATTTTGAATCGAAATGTAGTATTTTTTGTGGTTTAATAAAATGGGGACCATCTTGGATTCATTATGGGGACCATTTTGTATGTGAAACGTACAATGGCATTTGCATTGGGAACATGGTTGTGTTGTATCTCTATATGTTCAATTATTTATTTATGGTATTAGGCATATTACAGGCTATATTGATTGATCTTGCTATTTTGGCGGCCATTTTCAAACTGAAATATGCAACCGGAGGCAGCTTTTTATCCTACTTTCCATAGATTTAATAATTAAGTGTATTTTTATTGAAAATAAAATACAAAAAGTAGCTTATTCTGAAAACAAACTTAAAGCGCCCTCATACGCGTCTAGAATTTTGGCAGCATTGCTTTCTATATTCCTTAGGATCCACTTAAGATGTCTTGACAGGTGTCTTGCTTTCTTCACGAAATGCTCACGGCATTTAGTCTTGTTCCTTACCTATCGATATCAGTTCGGCGGAACTCACAATTCGGAGACGTATCCGAATTCGGATACCCACGTACATTTTGTATCCAAATTGTGATACCCGTATATGGAGGGGTATCTGAATTATGATACGCCTGTCGTGGCGCAGGAAACAGATCGATAGCGCAAGCTGAAAAGAACATGTAGAACATCTTTCTGGCATCTATGATAAATCTATCTGTGGAAATGTCATTTCCATCTGGGCAATTCCAGCGGGACAGCCTCGGAACATGTCCTGATAGATCCTTATCACAGAAGACAAAATAACTTGGCCAAAACTTTCTTAGAATTTAGATGACAAATGATGATAATGTTATTGACTATTATTCATACCAGTATGGTGCGCGGCGAAGCTAAATATTAATTTCAGCTGATATCCCGTTTCAGCTGTTTTTAATCCAAATACGGATACGGGTATCAGAATTGTGATACGGAGTATCCGAATTCGGATACGTATCCGAATTGTGAGTTCCGCCGAACTGATATTGTTGTCGACATGTCTGTTGTTTGTCTTTCGACGTATCGATACTCAAAAAGCCTATTAATTACAGCACTACACAGTAAAAAATAATTACTCATATCGTGGTAAAAAGGGAACTCGCGTCTTCTTTGTAAACTTAACCTGTTTTTGGTAATAAACTACCATCGGCATGGTAAACCATGGTAAACATGGCAAGCCATGGTAAACTTTTACCACTGCCGATGGTAGTTTATTACAAAAAACAGGGCAATTGTTTACCATTTTAGTAGAGGTAAAGTTTACAAAGAAGACGCGAGTTCCCTTTTTACCACGATATGAGTAATTATTTTTTACTGTGTACTACATGTACTCATTTTATGGGAACAGGTGTGAAATAACTAAAAGCAATTAATCTGAATATAGAACATTAATTGAAAGCGAAAACTGATTAACAATATTGGTTACCAGCTAGAGTACCTTTTCAACCTTCCAATCCGTTTTAATACTGACTTCGTCATTAGATATTTCTTTTTTCATGTCACCAAACCGCATAATTTGAGTCCATAATTTCCCATGCGTGCGTCAATTTACCTAGAATCAGTGCATATGTAATTCAATTAGTTTATCAGTTCCCTTACTTAAAGTGGTCAGCACTTCTTAAATTAATAAAATGATGTGTACATAAATGACGCCTTGGCCAGAGAGGTTAGCCTAATGCATTCAGAATCAATATTGATGTTTGACCAGTGTCCATCAAATCAAGTTATATCTGATAAGACTTGCATCATAGATGGGAGATCACAACGGCATTGGACTATGCATGATAGAGTGCTGACAAGGACCAGCAAATAAAAGGTGCATGATTTCATTAAGGGGAAAAAATCAAGTGTTCACGAAAATAGCAGTGGCCTAATTTGCAACACTTTTCACGACAGAAAAACAGCAGATCTGTTACAAGCGATCAAGAAGGTAGAGAAATATTTTGTTACAACATGGCGTTTATAATAATTATACTAGATAATCTAAGTGCAGGGAAGGGAAATTTTTAAGACCTGCGTCGTCAATGATCTTCGAATGGCATTTGGATGATACTGACATCTCTAGAACTGGCCAGTTCCTTCGCATCCCATTTAGTGACTAAGCAGCGACCGTGTGCTGAGCCGTTCAAGCTGAGCCGTCAGGCGAAGGGCTACTGGGGTTGGCTCATACCGTCTATGGTTGGCTAGTGGATTTTGCTCTTAGATGATGGTTCAGTCAGAGTTTCTGGAATTAAAACTCTTACGAGAGTATTTTCTTGAGTTCAATTGAAATACGCAAAACACAACGTGACAAAGTAGAGGCGGAAGAAGAATTAACAGTTTGTGCCATATGATTAAACGGGAGAACTTAGCCATTTTTATTTACATTTATTTGTTACAGATACAAGGAAAATGTACACTTAGATGAATGCGCACAAGTATTGTACTGTAACGTGTTGGAATAAAAGGCCACCGAGAAAGTACGTTTAACCAGTTACCGATATGGAAAAATATGATAATGGTTGTTGTGAAACAAACGTTACGATGAGTGACGAAGAAAGAATTGATACGACGGAATCTCGTTTTATCGTTTTCATTACCGTTTTAGTAATCCATATCACTTTAATTGTCATCACGGTTTTCGGTAATATTCTTGTTATCATATCTTACTTCTCTGATCGGAAACTTCGATCAAAACCCTCAAATCTGTTCATACTAAACCTATCTCTAGCTGATTTAACTGTTGGTCTTGTAAGCTTGAGTATAAATTGCGTGTGGTGGGTCACTGGTACGTGGCCTTTTGGAGAGACACTTTGCAAACTTTACATAACGGTAGATTGTGTCGTTGTTTATGTATCAGTACTTACAGTAATTGGAATCAGTTTGGACAGACTGGTTATGATAACCAACCCTGTAAGATACCGATTGTTAGAAACAAGCAACTTGTTACGTAAAATCTATATTTCATCTCTAGCAATAACCTGGACTGTTATTTCTTTGTTTTATGGTATTATAACTTTCATATGGCCGATAATGACAAATGTATTTGTCATTGATTACACCATTGAATGTGAGCCGGAGTACATGACTAATTTGCCATTTGGAATAACATTAATATGCATTGAGTTTGTCATCCCTTTCTTGGTGTTATTTTCTTCAAATTGTGTGATATTTTTGAATATTCGCGAACGAGGAAAGACGCTTGGAGGAAGTACAAAAATGTCCACAAGTCCCCGACTGTCGAATTTTGATTCATATACCGAATCCGAAATGCCATCAGAATCGACTGTCTTAAAACCGAAGAATCAAACTTCAAGATCTGGACATTTTTCTAAAAGAAAAATTGAGCTTAAGCGTCATCGTAGATTAGCAGTGCTTTTAACCATTTTTGTCATATGTTTTCTGGTATCGTGGCTACCGTATTGTGTAACAGTTATAATTTGCACTCTGTGTAATGATATGTGCATATCGGCTCTGACATGGGAATTTGTCAATCTTTTATTGTGGTCTAATTCGGCGTGCAATCCTTGGTTGTATGCGGCGATGAATAAGCGATTTAGGAAACAATTTTTAAATTATTTCATACTCATATTCCGTATAATTGGAGGATTAATTCAGCGATGACTATTTAAAGTAAGATTCAGGCGGTGCAGGACACGATTTTACAAAAGCTTTACACGCTAGAGGCGGCATGACGCGATCAGACGGGAATCGGCTACGATTACTGTACTACAACCAGAAAAAGTTGCCACGGCCACCCTTCTCTGGTTAGATTAACATTTCCGCAATAAATCAATCAATGTGTTAATGTGTTTTAATTAAATGTTCATCCTTGATCATTTTATTCAAAGAGCAGTGACGTAGAAGTTCTCGGAATATTGCACTACATACTACCTATTCTTTCAACACATACCAGACGACCATGTTTACCTAAGGCACTTGAACAAATCGTATTACAGCCAAGCTCCGGGTTTGCTCACAATCGATTTGAATACGGTAATTTAGACAAAACTACAAAATTATCGACGTATGTACGACGAAGTCTGTGACTCTTTTATACATCTTCGTTTCTACATCTTCTAACTTGTTTAATCTATATAGATGAATGTGTAATTTTTTGGATATTTGATCAAAACATTTTATTTTCACACTGGCATGAAATTGTATTATAACTTAGTGGATTTAAAAACCCGAAGAGAAATGGAAGTATCCTGTTATCCAAGTTTTTACTAAATATTTTAAAGATAGAAAATCGACAGTTACGGTAATGTTCCTTTTTAAATGTCGAACATACTTTGATCATCAGTTGTGATGTACAAAGAAACTAATGTCAATGATAAACATATTACTGTTTGATCAATATAAATTCCTCAAACAGTCGAAGAATACAGTTTTATCTCTTATTTTCGTGCCTCTTCTCAATTACATGTAATTTCAGCATGTCTTCATATTCAGAATCATTTTGCTGAATGCTTCAATTACGCTTATGTCTGTTAACTTTGGGACCGTCCCAACAACACATGATTCAAGTAACCCTACACTCTTAGAAGGCCGGGATCAAATATACGAGTAGTTTTCCGGATCATTTTATTTTGATCCTTTAAGGGTCACTTTTGATCCAACGTGGATCGTTTTGATCCTTTTTCGGATCAATTTATACAAATGGATCAAATTCACCAGGATCATTTTTGATCCGGTTTTAGGATCATTTTATTTTGATCTTTATTGATTACAATATCAAAGTTTTGATCCGTATTTCTGGATTACTTTGATACGGAAAGGATGAGCTCATACTTGATACCGCGTTTGGATCTAACGTGATCTTTTGTCTCATATTTGAGTACACCCCATATCCACTACATAGCCGGGAATGTATACAATGGTATAAATACGATGATTTCACCACACTTGACAGCTGCCTGTCCCGTGGCCGAGTGGTTAGAGCGATGGTCTCGTAATTACATGGTGTACGTGCGGCGTGGGTTCAAACCCTGCTAGGGTCACTTCAGTGAGATATTTTAGGCATATCTTTTTTATAAGAAATATTTGATCCTTTTTTCGGATCAAGAATTGTGATCCTTATTTTTGGATCACTTTGATCCTTAAAGGGTAAGCTCATATTTGATACCTAAAAAGGATCAAAATTAATCCTTTTTGTCTCATATTTGATCCTGGCTTTCTAAGAGTGTAGCTCCAACCTAAATCTTGTCAATAGCTCTTTTCATGATTGCATCTCTTTGAAAATGAAATCATCTTGCTACATATATAGACTGAGCTTTATCCGAAGTATGCAAAAACAAAGACGCCAACTCCACAGAGTAAGACCGCATTGGCATTGGCTACCATTCTCCATGTTGGATGCTCTCTTATACTCGTCATTTTTTCTTCCATTTTTTCTTTCTCTTCCGGGCTTGTTTCTGGTGGAGGTATACTACTGATTCCGCACATCATATTCCATAATTTCCTTGAGAAGGACAACTCGCCGCTAGCATCTGAAGATAAAGTAATCAAATATTCAGAATTGTTGAAGTGCTTTAATGAAATTGAACGCAATGAATAATGACTCCGCCAGGGCCCTGCCTCTCCCGCGTTTTAGCTGAAGCCTTTTTTTTGACCATATTTGGTAATCATTAAGGTAACATTAAGGTAACATAGGCGGGGTCTTCTGCAACCATGCGCAGAACCTTGCGCAGAGGAATCCCGCGTTTGTTGAACTGATGACATAATAACCAGAATGTTAAGTTCGCGTTCTCGTTAACTGGTTTCGAACTTCTAATTTAGCGTTTGATCGCCCTGATGTGACTTGAAATCTTAAGCTTAATCAGCGCAGATAAGCCCATTTCAAATGGAAATTTCACTTCTTATGTCGGTGAGCTTATGGTGCCATCAGCCAAAAGTTGTTCAGAATTAGTGTATCTAATGATGTATTGGTCTGGTTCTGGTCTCATTTTTCAAGTTGGGACCCAAACGCATTACATGTGTGTTTTAGTGAAATATAGCCTCTTCTTATATAAAACCCTCCGGATTTCCAAAA
>JXSR01S044279.1:37056-47708 GCA_000969725.1 Ophiothrix spiculata | reverse complement strand
TAATCAATATTGCATCACATTTGCGTATGGTCTCAGATAGGTATTAATCTGTACAGGTATGCTCCCGGAATAGGTATGCTCCCGGAATGGGTATCAATTTGAACAGATATGGTAGCTTAATGATCTCATGTAGGGATTTGTTTTACTCATTTTAGTCCCAAATTGAGTCATCTTCGGAACCCGTGGCACGTGGGTGGTTACCCGCGCACAAGTATAGGTTATCCCCCCTAGGACCAGTAGGCGCTAAATAAATATATAGTCCATAGCAAAGGCCAATTATTATCAAATGAAAACAATGCAAAGATATCGATACTTATTTATGTATCCATCAAATGTTATACTTAATGTTTACAGCTTACGTTTAGATAAAAGTAGCATTTACATTTTATTAAAGAGAAAATAAATAAAGAATCTCAAATAGGACTAATCTAAAAAACACGTACTATTATCTACGGAGTTGTAAATGAAAAGTCGGGCAAAAATAAATGAATGTCCTTTGGCCCTAGTCAAGCCCAGAGACAAACCTTTAACACACTTAACACTGTAATCTACTGTACCTGCAATAACCCACGCTACCTTTATTGAAACCACATACTTAAATTGTTTAAGGGCTCAGTCACAAATAAACGTATAGAGCTACAAAGTACGAATTATGTTCAATGTTTTGGTCCACTTTGGTTTTGGCCAAAGAATATACATATGTGACGCGTTACAGCAAAAGGTGCCTTAAGTCAGAGCATGGAAAAAAGAGATCTCTTTTTTCCATGGTCAGAGCAACAAGTGTCTGATTAACCATTAACAAACTCTTAAAAGCTAATCAATAATCAATATTTTAAGAGGGGCAATCATTTAAAGCACCTCTTGCCTTTGTGCCATTGCTTTTTCACCCGGGAACGTGGATGATGGCTTTAATTTATTACGCACTCTTCAAATATTGATTATTAATTGGGTCTTTACAGTTTGTTAATCAGACACTTGTAGATCCGACATGAGGTACTTTTTGCTGTAAGGCGTCACATATCATATCAGCGTGTCAACTTCCACCATGAACAATGAAAATGATCATAAGTCATAAATAGGTCATGCCATTATGGGGGAGATGTAACATAAAAACACTTTCTTCGTATCTAATTGTTGTTTTATTCCTTATATTTGATACCTACTACAAAAGTTTTGTACCATTATCTGAACAATTTAATTGTCTTTCAAATGCAAAACCCCTGAGACAATTTTGATATCTATGATTCAAAACTTGACCGAGTCAAAGGGGGAAGGAAGCGATGTGGAAATATATTCCGATTTGTGTTGCTGTTCTCATTCAGTGGTATCTTACACGTTTTCTGACCTACATATGCCTATGATCAAATGGTCCTGTACAGCGCAAACTAAATGGCCAATTTCAAAACAAAGTCATTCAGTAGTCCTAATTAGATGACATCAACAAGTTGGAGTATAACTTTTTAATGCGGTAAATATTACAAAAATTGCTTACTGTATGATCTTTGTCGTCCATAATTTATTTTATCGGCGGACGAAACGAAATTCCAGGCATGAAATGTGAATGTTGAAATATCAATCTTTAATAGGTTATACGTCTCAATTCTTGTCGCTTCCTATTACACCTTGTCGATATATTCGAAGAATGATTCCTGAGAAAACAGAAGCTCAAAACATGCAGACACTACTTCTCCCCGTCCCGGCTAACAGAGGAAAAGAGGCCTCCTGGCTGTAGGTACACCTCTATACATCTATACACAATACTTACGATAGCTATATATATATATATATATATATATACTCATATGTAAATGTGAGATGTTAGTGTGATAAAATGAACGCAATAACTCCGAGCTAACATAACAGACAGTGAGCTTATAATCCCCAATATTAGTATATTCAAGAAACCAAATATCTTTATATCAACGATTAAACCATTAATGGCAAGTGGAGATTGACGAGTCGTATACCGGAGTGAGATATTAGCTAGGTTGCGCAAACTGTCGTTCGGTCAAACCGAACGTAAATTCTTTTGTTATTCATGAGTTACCCATGCGAATATTCATGAATAACAAAAGATTATGAGGCTTTTTTCCGTTCGGTTTAACCGAGCGACAGTTTTCGCAACCTAGCTATTATCACGATAAAACATTTATTGCCTATCTAACATTTTGACGAAATAGATATTTTTTGGATAAATCAGCTCTTTAGATTATTATAAGGGATATCTGCTGTGAGTAAATAAAAATGTATATGACCTTAATCAAATTCAAAATGAAAATTGCAAATTCAAGTCTGCGACTTATTGAGAATAAAATTGTCTATCTCTGGATCTCATATAGCAAAGTTGTTTTCATTTTGATAGTATTCCTTTAATATTTGTGTGTGTTTTTAATATGCATTTTGCGTGCTGGTCACTACTTGTATATATAATTGTTCTTATTTTTAATAATGTAGTTTAAATATTTTTACTCTTGCTTGTATAATGTATTTTATGTATTTGTAAAGCACCTAGAGGCTCTCTCTTTAAAGGGTATTTCTGCGCTATACAAGCGCCTTTTTATTATTATTATTATTATTATTATTATTATTATTATTATTATTATAATTATTATTATTATTATTATCTCACTTCATATTCCTGCCGACTCACAATATGTTGTGGTATAATTCCCTATCTCAATTTATGAAATTGCCCAAATAATTTTTGGGTGTTATACATGTATAATACAAATCTACAGACATGCAAACATAGCCATTATTTTTGCTTTGTATTATCAACTTTTAGTTCAAAAACGGCAACGAACTACGAATATTAGACTGTTTTTCTTAATTCTCTCAACTTTGTCAAAATGTTAGATAGGCAATGTTACGAATTATGCTCTCTTCTGCACTTGTTATAATAGACGGTCCAATAAGTGCACTATATTTAAGGAAATTAGTTCAAAGTATCTTTTGACATGTGGACTGTAGAAAATGGTCCGGTAACCCCCTTAAGAAAATGATTTTTATCGTCTTATTCAAGTAGAACGTGAAATAACACTTAAAGAGGAGTAATACACTCCTATATCTTAATCAAGTTCAACCAACATTAACATATATGTGCGTTATTTCGCAATTTCCTTTCGAAGTTTTGTTAAAACCCTTCAACTTTGACAAAAGATGACAGAATTTTTTGAATTTTACCTTGTTCCAATTGAGAAGCTTAACCTATAGAGATACACCATTTATGTAAGTATATTTATTTAAGAAAGGGACAAGCATGGACTGCCTGTAACAAGCTTAATGTCATATGGAAATCTGATATTACCAGAGCAACCAAGATTGGATTCTTCAGGGCCTGTGTTGAAAGCATCTTATTGTATATGGCGTAGTAACATGGACTATGAAGATCGCTTAGATGGCACCTTCACCAGTCTATTAATGCGTGTCCAAAATATGTCCTGAAAACAACATCCAACTAAGCATCAGATTTATGCTGATATACTCCCCATCTCAACAACCGTGGCACAGAGGAGAGACCCAGTTTCCTGGTCACTGCTTTCGAGCCAAGGACCAAATCATATCGGACATTCATTTTTGGAGACTGCCATGTCCAAACAGAGGTCGCAGACCTTTAATGTACCTTTACTCAGTTCGGTTACCAACATTGCCAAATTAAACCAATTCAAAGCTGCCGTTACTGATCACCTTGCAAGTCAGCTTTTAAGTCTAGCTCCGCGAATTGCCAACTCTAGCGGGATGCGGAGCTATACCGTTTTCTGGAGCACCGGTACAGATACAGATACCTTGATACCATATGTAAAGATACTGGCTTGAACTTCAATGAACTTGGAAGTGCTATGTGTAATAAAGATGGTTGGCAGAATGTGTGTCATGGATCTCGACGGAAGTCGAAGGATGATGATGATGATTTATTTAATAATAGTTTTAGGTAATATATTAATAAACGGGCCGCTTCAAAACTCAATCGGCGGTTGTCTGCTACCACTACCTAGGGAGCAAAAACCTCATAGCATATCGCACCATTTCTTCTTATTTGAGAGAATTTTGTTTGCAACTTTGCACTGCAATTCCACTTACTTCAACATCTTTAGAGCTGGTATATCTTTGTATTGCCGGCTCCGGCAAGCTACTGATGACGGGCTGTGCTCCTCCTGTTGACATGGTCTAGAAACACGCGTATGGCAGTGCCGATTAGGCATATTTTGGAATACATCCACTTCTTGGTTTTCTTTTTGAAAACACATTAAACTAAAATTACGGTTTTAGTTTTAGGTTTATTCCACATATGTCTAGCAAATACAACAGTCCAAGGAATGTTGGTAAGTTTTTCACCGCTTTTGCACCAGCTTTTCATCTCAAGACACCGCATCCAGCCAACGTTTATTTGTTCATGTTTTCAAATAATGCAAGGTACGCTTTGCCAAAGAACTTGAAAAATGGAAAGAAAAAAGGAGAAAAAAGAATAAAAGAAGGTCCGTAGTTAGGTGCACAGTTTTTCAACCAGAATGGTATCATTAGTCTCACGGGACTAATTCGGTTATGCCACATGAATCCAATCTCCATATAATCTTCGGATTGTATGTACGGACGGCTCTTTTTGGAGCCACCGGATCAGAGAGAAAGAATCTAACAGGATTCTCTTCCTTTCTTTGTCAGTAATATACTGGTCTGTTTTATTGCTTACAATATCACTCTGCATATTTGTAGTAGTCATTTTTACAAATAGGATACGTCTTATTTCAGATAGGTAAAAGGGAAAAGATAATTTCTTTATTCTTTCTTTTGGCATCGAATATTGTTTTCTCAAATTGGACGTCCCGTGTATCCCCTTCCCCCACCTTTTCTATCTACTGCAACAAGAAATTATTTTAATGTGTCCTATCTAGATGGGTTCTTTGGACCATAGGTACATTGGCGGCGGAAACTTAACATTTTAGGAGGAAGGCTAATTTTGTTTTATCAAAAAAATTTCTGAGCAAAACAGTCGGATTAAAATTATGATATTTTGTAATGTGCGCGAAAAAAAATCTGTCAGATCGGCTAATTTCAGCTACAAATTGTTTAAAAAAATCTTGAAATTTGCGTAAAAATTGCAAATTTTTCCTTAAAAGTGTCCGATTTTGTGACGTCATAATTACGTAATGCCATGGCCAATTTTCATAATGTCGGTATCAATGGAAAAAGGTGTACAGATGTCACACAAAATAATAGTGTATGTATTGGACACACGAACATACATGTACTTTATGATAGTCTTGTGGTGTCAAAAGTAATGACACTACACATTTTAATTAATCAGTGAATTTTCTTGTTATATAAACATGTTGTTTCACTTGCATTAAACTGGATTTAAAAAAAAATCAGTGCTGATTATTATTCTTAATTGGAACATGTGGAATGTATTATGAAAAGCCAATAAAATAAAATAAAAATGTTTGTTTGTGTGACAAGATTGGCATCTTAGATTGAACAACACGTGGAATAAAATCCGCGCCATTAATGAAGTTTCATCGATACAACCCTGTAAATATTCGTGTCTCTTATAACAGGATAATATCAATCAAAATTAATACACTATATCAAAATCTATCCAAAGAATGCAAATATAAAGACGCCAACACCACAGAGTATGACTGCATTGGCAATGGCTGCAATTCTCCATGTTGGCTGTTCTTTTATACTCGTCATTTTTTCTTCCATTTTTTCTTTCTCTTCAGGACTTATTTCTGGTGGTGGAAGACTGCTTATTCCGCACATCATATTCCACGATTTCCTTGCAAAAGACAACTCGCCACTTGCATCTGAAATAACAAAGTAAGGTCTCTAAATTGTCTTTCCTTTCATTATTGAAGTAATATTATAATGTAAGTATTACAATATTTCATCGCTACCCCTCCAACAATACACATCTGTGGTACCAATAAATAAGTATCAGTCTTCATTTCCTCTAACTGTTCAGTATCGTCCAATAATTGAATACGCCAGTTAAATAAACCCCCAACTCGGATAGCTCCCTTCTGTAAAATATAAATGCATACAAATCTCTTACTTTCACATCACTAAAAGGCATTTCCATGTCTATATCCCTATCATAGTGTCACATTTTACCTTGCAGTTGCCTTTTTTAGACATTGTTAGATAATTGTTATAGTATATAGTTGGGGTTTTCTTGTACTGGCTGTTTAAATATAGCAACTATATAATATATCCATTATCTAACAATGTCTACAAAAGTCAACTACAAGGTCAAATGTGACACTATGATTGGGATATAGACATGAACATGCTTTTTAGTGGTGTGAAAGCATTTTCAGAGATTTGTATACATTTATATTTTGTAAGTACTAAGTATCATTTTTTACAGAAGGGGGTTATTGGAATTGGTTTTTTTTTCTTGTGATGGTGTATTCAATTGTGGGTGTCACAGTTTCGTCATTATGAGCCAAAAATTGTGAAGAAGGATATTATATAGAAAATATAGACACGAATTCGTAGGAATATCTAATTTTCTACAATGTTTTGCCAAATAATGTAGAAAATCATTAGTTTTACCTTAATGCTATACTTTGACCTCCGTGCACTAAAGACAGGTGGTGGGTTCGAACTGTACCTTATTTTATTTCACCATTTTCTTTTACTTTCTTATTTCTATTTTCGTTTTCATTTTCGATTTTGTTTTCATTATATATCATTTTATTTTCAATTTCGCATAAAGTGATTTATTCTTACCAGCAGCAATTTGTTTCTCCTTTTTTAATTTGATTTCTTCATTTTTCTCATTTTGTCTTTCTTCTTCCTCGTCCATTGGTACGCGCTTTGCCTTGGAAAACCGAGTCCACCATGTCAACCTCACTAACTGAAAGAGAAGAAATGTATCATAATGTCTTATACTCTTATACTGAAGACAGCAAGACTCTAATACCGAATACAACTTTTATTTAGTTATTTATTTCTAGAAACACTATCAATGAATTGTTCATTCTCCGGAGAATGAAACATTTAAAGCACATAAATTGTATGTAAATTTACTATAAATGTTCAAGTTCAGCAAGAATGGTTTTGGATATTAGAGGTGATCGTGGCTTATGCCTTTAATATTTCATTTACTGAGTTTGTTTTAGAATAAAGTATTTGTTATGCATGGCAGAAAAATACAACTATACTCTATAACCTTAAAGTATGCAACAGCCGATTAACGCACATAAACCAATATGAACATACGGGGAAGTTAATTAGTCCATATTTCACGAATCATAAGAAAGTAACAAATCTTGCTAAATATTCAAATGACTTATGATTACTGTTTAGCAATGCGGTGGTAACAAAATTAGCCCAAAATAATACCAAAATCATGAACGATCCATGTACAGATATTCATACGACGTAATTTGGTCTTATTATCGATCCTAATCAATCATTATTAGTCTCTTACACAATACAAAACCACCAGTTCCCAATGTTGTAGAATACAAGGGATATGCTATGGATCTTATAACAGAGTCTGATTGCTTGTTGCATACGTCAAGGTTTATAGAGTATAGCCAAACATCTAAACACACGACTCACCTTTCTCCTGTCGATTGGTTGGGTTATAAGTGCGACAAAAACTGACAAGACTAGAGTGAATCCAAACAAAACACACGCAAAATGAAGATAGTGAAGGTCTTTAACAATACTTGGTCTGTCGTCGACATCACCACATCCGGGAACTCCATAAACAAGATCTAGAAACATTCTGGTAATACCAACAGCAAATCCTCCCACCATTCCGTAAAATGCGGCCTAATTGATGTTAAAATAGTTACATTAACTTCTAAATATTTGTCAATTTGTAATTATTGATTGTATTTAAAATATTTCAGCACAACGAGTATTTCTTTAAAGCATTATTAGACCTAAAATATTTCTGTCATGAATTATTGAACGTTTTGATCGATTTCAATTTCAGGTTAAAATTTCTTAGAAGCTTGTGTTGAATCCAAAAATGTAAATAAGATGTATTTTTTATATATTTTTGGCCAATAGTGGGTACATTTTTGGCAATATTTAAAAAAATGAGTAAAAAAAAAAAAAAAAGTGTTCCTAAGTTCAAATTTCAAATTTTTATTTTTGCAAAATTTAGTTAGGCTGTCATAAAACTTTGGGCCAAGAACAAGGATTTTTGGATCTTTGGACCCAAATCATACATTTTGGTTCAAACTGGCGTAATCATGTATATGTAAGTCCATATTTAGATATTGACCCCCATATACTTTTGATTCAAAAGCATAAGATATTTCTGAAAATGAGAGGTTGACTATAGTTTTTTAAAAATTGATTTTAATATTTGTCATTCGGTTTCTGGGGGAATTTAGCAATAATTGTGCTAATGCAATTTAGTGTTTTTATTTGTCAAAATCCAAGATGGCTGCCAATCAAATGTGGCCGTCCAATCCAAAGGAGCCGTAAATGCAACAAACTTCATTTTGCGCAACAGGTGAAAATATATCAAGGTCGTAATTCGCCAAAATTGATTTTTTTGTCAGATTTACAATCCTTATGTTTACTTCAAAACACCATTAAAGTTTCATTTCACAAAATGATCGGACATTTGAAATATGTCTGTTTATTTTAAAGACAATCAACAGAAAATGTAGGACTTATCTCAGTTATACATTTTACTCCCTGAAAACCTTTGACGGACCATAACGTGACTTCTGGAAATCGTGTGAATTTCATTAACGTGTCATTTTAATCCTTGTAGCATGGTCTTTGCAAATATTTAATAAAATGAAATGACAATATGTAGCATTTACGGCTGGTTTTGAATGGATGGTCACAAATAAAATGCAGTCTGGCAATATCTGAACACGAATATCGATAATACGAGCTACATAAATGTATGAGATTACGATAAAAATGAAGAAAATTGTTGACGCCATTTTAAAATTGTTTCTTTAAACGAAATCATTAGTCAAAGCTAGTAGTTAAGACACAGATATCCAAACTTCTCAAAATATCATACCGATGGTACTCACCGGTTCATTCATACGTTCCCAAAACATTGCAAGACAATAGACAGCAAACATTGGAGGAGAGAAATATGACGTCATAGACTGAATATAGATGAAAAGTTCTCCTGAACCATAGGCTTGAATAAATGGAATCCATAGCACGCTGACTACCACAAGAACTAAAGTTACTAATCTAAATCAACAAAAAACATTATGGGCTGTCATGTACAATTTTACACTCATTTTGGTATTTTATATAACTTGAAAAATCCAAACAAGCATCCGACAGAAACCATGGTGGAAAACTTTAATGAACTTTGAAAATTGTTTTTGGGATGTGTACAGCTCAGAAACCTGTATATTATATTATATTTTTGATAAGCTAATCAGTTCATCAACAATCAATCTAATTCAGCCCATATCCACGCAAAAGGTTCGATCTTTCATCCAGAAGCTAAAACGTCGTTCAATTGGTTGGCAAGCTTGTAAACAGCGGTTGAGTTTTTGAGTGTTGGTTCTAACTAAATAACGAGAAAAATATAAACTTGTAATTACCAACCTTCCAACAATTACTAATTCTAGGTCAGTTGATGTAGGACGCAATTTTGACCAACAATCCAGAGTAAAAATAGTACTGGCACTATTAAAGATGGATGTTAACGAACTCATTAATGCAGCTAGCATTGCAGCCAACATCAAGCCTCTTAGACCTAGGAAACAGAAATATAAATATTATGAGCATTAAACATGTTAAAGGTTTTTAAAATACGTTGATTGATAATATGAAATAGTTTCTAATCTAATCGATTGAAATCGATGGAATGTCTTTAAAAGAAAACTTTTCTGCTTACAATGTTCCATGTCATACGGTGCAAATATATATTTTAAATGCGTATCAACAAAACATATTAACCCTAAAAGAGCCGGGGGAATCCGCCCCCTTCCCTCCGACATTTTTTGTTATACCTCCGCCGGTTGTTATTTTTTCACGCTGAAGCTTCTTGTCTTTTTTTCTTTAAGCCTTGCGCTTATTTTAAGACCACTTTTGTGAAAATCGGACCTTGGGTTGGGACGTGGCGTTGCGTAATGGCACGCTGGGTCAAACGAAAAACTGACCAAAAACTGTGATTTTAATGGAAATTACACACAAATCATGTTTTTTTTGTTTTCAGGATACCCTTTCACTATGTTTTATCTTATTTACTTGTTTTATTTGGAGCAAGAACATGTGTAAGCATACTTTGACAAACATCATTGCCAAAAAAACAACAACTTTTGCTTGAAAAATTGGCGAAAACCATGATTTTGGCAATTTTTAGTGATTTTCGCGATTTTTGACATGACGTCACTTATGACGTCACTGTGACGTCATACAAGGTCCGATTTCAATTTTTATGGTACCAATGGACTTGTGAGGGTCATAGCTATCCACCAGTACTCTACACTTAATAATTTGTCTATCGGTTTCCGAGATCATAGGGGGGATCCGCCCCCCGGCTGTGAGGTTGGTCGAAAAAGCCCAGCTCTACACTGAAAACCTAAACTGGTCAGTGTGACTAACTTTAAGCTAGTCCAGACGGTACACATCTAGACTAGCTTTAAGTTAGTCTGTATTACTGGACTAACAAGGATGATTAACTTAGCCTAGTCCAGCAT
>JXSR01S044277.1:0-10512 GCA_000969725.1 Ophiothrix spiculata | reverse complement strand
AGAATTACTTAACAAATATGAGTAGCTTTCTTTGGGGCATATCTTGTGTGGTTTGTTTGATCGTTTTGTTTGTATTTCTTGCAATTGGTTTGTTGTTATCGTTGTTGTAACCGTAAGTTAGAAGGGCATAATCAACTCAGGTCTTTTTGGCCTTTCAATTGTGTCCTCAATATCATGTTTTTGTTATTTTTATTGTATTTTAAAAGTGTTCTGATTGTTTGTACATGTAATTGATATTGGAATAAATTTTGACTTGACTTGGCTGCTGATATCACTAAATATACAGATATCATTGTTTGTAAGCTCAGAAGTCTCTTTTAAAGCAGTGAGGATGTGTTTAGGGATAGCGTTATGGCACCAGGTATATCTTCCTGTTTCATTGAAACAGGATAATTGTTGAGGACATGGCCCAGGGACATGGAAAAGTGTTTTATAGTTCCCACACAGCTTGCACTTGGTTAGGGTTTGGACATCTTTGGACTAAAAAGTACTACTTGTCATCAAGAATTTACTGTCTTGTCTGTTATAGAGTTACTTGTTAATGAGTTGATTCCTTTTATCCGTTTGCACTGTAAGGCTACTGGTAGTGGTATTATTTAAAGCACATGATTAAATGGAGCTAAATTGTATCAGGTTGAGGCTTTAAATTTTACAACTACAATACCAGACTGAGTACCCTTACAGTGCAAAACGAACCGCAACGTAAACGGATAAAAGGAATCTGGCCTTAAGCATCACAAAATATATTAATTGCAAACAAATATCCATCATGTCATATATAATTTGGCATTTATTGCATACCATACAAAAATTAATACCATAACAAATAAAGTAATAGTACTGCAATGTTTAAAAAAAGTTTTAAGCTGAACATCTAAAAAGTTGCAGAAAGAATAAATTCATAAAAGACTATTATACGAGGGGATATAAAAAAGTTTTCAAAGATCACCCAGAAGAAAAAGAGCTATATCAATGAATTTTTGTCAGAATAGTCACTTGTCCCTGTGTACATTATGGTACAAAATTGGTTTCTGAAGTATTTTTACTTTTTTTACAGACGGGGATAGATATCAGAAACCTGCCCAGCTAACCACATAGCCTGTACGGAGGAATTTTAAACACACGGCATGATAAAGTCCAGTACTGATAAAGTCCCTGCAAATCTATAATAGCATGCATCAGGTTTAATTGTTGGCACCAAAGTTTACGGTCGGGCTCCCTCTTTTAATCAATTGATACCAAATTTAAGAAAATCTGTCAATGAATGACGTCACAATGATAAACTAACCATGGCCGACCTGAAAATGTAGGTTTTAAGCAAAATACAAAATGGCCAATGGATTTCTTTCCGTTTGGTCTTAGAAGATCTCTGCTATGGTGGTCTGTGGGGAATATCACAACCTAAGTGCTGATAGGTCTGCCCCTTCGGTCATTGGCCGCAAATGGCCTAGTTTAAGGCGAAATGATTCTGACGATTCCCTTGTTACGGCGTAATAATAATGGCCAGCGCTTTGTATCCACTGGAAAAGGCGCAATATAAATGCCGGTATTATTATTTTTATTATTATTATGTGTAAAAGTCAGTTTAAAGTGTAAGACTGTTTTAACTTTGCACAGCGACCATATAAGGATGCCTCGAGGATTAGATTCCTGGCTCTATGTCTTCTGGGTGATCTTTAAAACTTTTGATAACCTGCCCCCCATATAAATGATTATCTAGAATTGTTACTAAATTGACTGAACTATACTTGAGAATAAAAGACAAATCACATTGTCATGTATTCTCTTCCTTAGTCAAAATGTTATTATTTTGACTTCATTTTTTATTATTTAGAAGTACTAATACCCTTTTAGTAGAAAATAAGTAACTAGATCATTGCACTATAATACACTGATTTTCAATTTCACTGATACTTTGTAGGATATATTTGAGCATTTAAAGATATGCTCATTTGCTTTAAAATACACATCACCATGATTAAAGAGAGTTCAGTTTGCCTCCCTATATTTAGGTAAAGAGGAAAAACAAAACTCTCACAAAATTCACCAATAAACGCCTATAGAACCCTTGAAACCCCAAAAAAGTTGATGTTTAAGTAAAAAATTCCTAATTTGTTGGTAAAAAAACTACATAAACCCTAAAACATTTTTGAAATTCAGATCCCCCTTTAACTTCTGTGCCCATACACACTATCAACTGATAAAAGCATGCAGGGCCTCTTGTTTACCTGTCAAATCAAAGCGATTTGCCATTATTCTGATTCCGAAATTACAACTTTTTTAACACGTGACAATTGTTTTTGTATTATGGGACCAGCAATACCAGACCATACAAACAATCAAAGTGTAGTACGCATAAACCTTTATATTTCAGTTCATGCCCAATGTTTGTCTTGCACCCTAATTTGACGTCAATAAACTACTTTTAATGAAATAAATCACTTGTGGTACATTTAAATAGTGTTTTATGAAGGCATAATACCAGTTTGATTTATTTTTATATAGACGTATAAAATATCGTCATAAATGTTTTATTGTTGAATGTATTTTGTTATATATTTTTCTTATCTTGTAACCCTATTATGGGTGCCATCTTCCACACGCTCTGCATTATTGATGGCATCCACATCTCATTATAGACTGTTATTTAGTATAATTCTTGAGTACTAGTATATGATTGTAAATTATTATTATGAGATGAAAACAAATAAAGATTGATTGATTGATTGATGATGAACACCTGTGATTGTTTCCTCAAAACCAAGTAATGTTGAAATTGGAAACTAACCTTTCCATAAAACCACATTAAATTTGACCTAATAGATATTAAACCTGGGCTCTATATACAATTGATGTTATGGTTATCAAGTTCACACAACTTTTAATTTCTGTTTTTGTTTGGGATACAAACAATATATCATCATTGAAGCAATTCTATAAAATCCAAATTACAGGGCACCCTTATCACCCAAGAAATTTGATATGAAATTATTTTGGGTTTGTTTTGGTAGATATTGATACCGTCCAAATGATATGACCCAAAGTATGACCTAAAGGTGCATTTTTCATCACGACCATTTATTGAATTAATTTCAGGATCCCAAAAGTATATGAATGCATTTAGTGCATTTTCTTTATGACAAAACAAGTTCAAAATATGCATATGTGTACTTTCAAATAGTCATGGTTCTTAATTTTAAAGTGTTAACTCAAATCTATTTCAGAACTGTATGTTATGGTTTTACTATTCATATTGAGTTACTCTAGTGATGTTTAGTTTAAAAATTAGAGCCTTTTTTTCATTACAGTTTTGAAACTTTGTTGATGATAACCTCTAAATTAAAAAGGGACCGTTCACAAACACTTGTAAAGGGGGCCTGATGCAAAAAGGGGGTCCTTAAAATTATTCACCCTCGTAAAGGAGGGCCTTGAAAAAAATTACCACAAATTTTCTGGTAAAAATTGGGTTTACATGCTTTTCTATGGGGTTGACCTCTAATTTTTGTTGCAAGGGGGGGGGGGGCAATAGGTCGAAAAGGAGGGGCCCCAAAAATGTTATGCGATAATTTGTTTTGCATCAGGTCACCCTTACAAGTGTTTGTGAACAGTCCCTAAGTTCAAAATATTTGTCACTGTTGAACAGAAAGATACAGAGTATAAATACAAAATATACAAACAAGTTGTAAATTACATTATAACATATTTCATTGAAAACTGATATAAATTTTGCAATAATTCATCACTTAAAACATTTACGAAACATTTTACAAAATTATCAAAGTACAACATAAAGTGATAGTATATATGATCTATCCTAACTGTACTGTAAACCATACACTGCCATACACATTCTGCACTAAGCTTTTTCTTAAGCGGACAAGGACCAGGAGCAAGAATTGAGGACCCTAGAACTAGGAGGGGGTTAAGTCACAAAATCTTGAAAATTGAGTTGTTTCAATTCCTGCTACAGAATTCTCATTTCTACATTCTGTACAAGTTTTGTAGCAATTTGATGACCAGAGCATGTGTAAGAGTCACTGCGAGATACAGCAATACCATTCAAGACAACACAAATGATATTATGTTTATGCCATTTTCTCAGTTTATACTCAAATGTGACTTAACCCCTTCTGGTTCTAGGGTCCTCAATACTGTAAACGCAAATGTTTTCATGCATGGGCTAATTTTGAATCATTTCGCACATTTTTATTTTCGTGCTTGTGATAATTTTTACGTGTTGTGGTATGCACATACCATTTTTTTGCGGTACATTAATTTTCACGCAAAGCGAGCTGAGCGTGAAAAGAACGAAAACAAATGTACAGTATACCACTTATACAGTATGTTTTTAATCATTTTTTTTTCAAAAATTTTGACTCACACTAAAGATAAAAAAATGTATAGCAAGACCTTGGTGCCACAGTAAGGAAAAATAACATTACCTGGGTCACATTTTTTCTGTTCCACCGGGCAAAAAAAGTCTGGAACCATAGGGTAAAAATTGCTTGACGCTCGCTTAAGAAAAACCTTGTTCTGCACAAAGATCAAAGATCCCCCGAAAGGGTAATAAATGTAAGATCATCCTGTTTACTGTTCTAAATTCCAAGTGATTTTACACTTATTTTACAATTACTTGAATATGGTTAACTGCCTTTACAATATTCAAGGCATACTCATTAGATGACATTCATATATTCCTAGCACGTAACAAACATTCCATATTCAGATGAGAAGTGGTCAAAAAAGTTATAATAAATATGATGAAGCACATACAATATGGAAGAACTTAAAAACGAGTCCCGTCAGAGATCCTGGTAGTGACCAATGAAAGGCTAGACTACCTCAAAACCAATAGATTTACAGGGGAGATACCATGCAGGCTTTGTATACCTTCGTATATTGGCGGCGTCAGCCATGGAGTTCAAATTGGGGGTATTCAGGTCCACTTGAGACAAGCTGAATCTTGAATGACCGTAAGTGGGTGCTATATATTTGTTATGCGTCTTCTAAGACCTTAGCAGAGATGCGTAATTTAAGTGCATCTTATCCAGCATGCGTAAGATTTACGCAAACAGATGCAAAAGATCATGGATGCGCTAAAGTTGCGACAAGTTCTGGCGCAGCTTCTGTGAAACCCCCAATTTTGTCTCCATGCCGGAATAAAAAAGGTGGCGTGCCTGGTATCTCTCCTGCAAATCTATGTCAAAACCTCTACAGCCACCTGATTTTAGAAGGCAAACTTCATTTACTTGCTTCCTGTACTTGTGAGCCTGCTACATGGAGTAATTTATCTGTTGATTCTGTAAAAAGAAGAAAAATAATAATATTGGTTACTCTCTGTTTGTTCTCTCAAGCTGTGGTAGTGATAAAGTGAGGGGTGGGGACGTGAGGTATCGGTGGAAAAAAAGAGAATTTGCTTGGGCACTGCAAATATGCAAATTGCATTGACTTAATAACAGCATGTGTCCAAATTTCTCCATGCAGGTTACCAAGTCAGCGGGCAGCTTGTTGACATTTATTGCCAGTTGTAATTAAAGAGAGTAAATAAACAAATGACACTATTTTTGCACCACAATGTACAAAAGGACGAGTGACTATTCTGTCTAAATTTCAGCGATGTGTACAACTCTCTCTCCCTCCTAGGTGATCTTAAAACTTTTTGGAAAAAGAATACAGTTGTCTTTTTTTAAAGAATAGGATTTCTGTTCGATATAATTCAGTAATTACACTCGTTTTGAAAACTTATGAATATTCGTAACTCTTAGCGAAATAAAATTAGCTCCATTAACAGTCATTATCTGTCATGATCATTTGTATCTTCCTTCGTAGCTCTGATTACTTTCATAACCTTTTGTGAAATGGATCTTACAGACTTACGAATAGAACTTACGATCACCTTTGTGAAATACACCCCTGAGTTTGATACTCACCTAATTGTCCTGAGACTTTCTCAAATTCATTAAGAGCTTCATTGGAGTTGCTTGCTAGGAATGCTTCTTCTTCAGGGGTTATCTGTCACACAAAATGAGCAATTTTATCAAGATTGTCAAAATATGAGAAGATTAATTTATCGAAACATTGAAAGATCATATTTCATTCTCTTTACATGGCACAGTTCTCGAATTCTCAATATCAGCTTTATATCTTATATTGTGGGAAGAATGTCGAGTTTGACACACAAACCCACATACCGCACAGTGAATCAAACCTACTATGCAGGGGCTGATTTCATTAACATTTACCGACGGTCGCTAGCCCTGTTTTGATCGCCAACTCCAAAAATGGTCACTAAATAGTGGGTATTTTGAACAATTTAGCGATAATTTTTGGAGTTAGCGATCATTATCTGGGAGTTAGCGATTATAGATTAATAAATGCGCATTTTATACGCGAGTGAAATGAGACAAAATCAATGCACGTGTGGTCAGTTTTGATGCGTCCAATTCACGAGGCCCGTTGGGGCCAAGTGCATTGGACAGCAATCAAAATTTACACGACAGAAAAATAATATTGTATCTTTTTTGAAAAGAAATAAGTCCTTTAATAAGACCTACAAAATTCAAAACTTCTCTAAACTAAATAAATAATCACCCTGCAGAAACAATGAAACATACGCACTAAACGCCCGCCACGCAAACAGGAACACAACAAGCGTAGTGCATTGTGAAGATCCACACTCCGCGTACTTTATATTCTTGTGTTCTGATTGGCTAGGTGACATGCGGAGTGTATGAATCATCTCTTAATGTAGTGAAATTGGCCCCTGGTCTCATAAAATTGTTTGTTGTGTCTGTAAGTGACCTAAGATACCCTCCTGCAAAATCAATGCATGTGTGGTCAGTTTTGATGCGTCCAATTCACGAGGCCCGTAGGGGCCAAGTGCATTGGACAGCAATCAAAATTTACCGCAAGTGCATTGATCTTGTCTCATTTTACAAGCATAATGGAATGCAAATTTATTAATCTAATTCATACACGACAGAAAAATAATATTGTATCTTTTTTGAAAAGAAATAAGGCTTTTAATATGACCCATCAAAATCCAAAACTTCTCTAAACTAAATAAATAATCACCTGACAAAAACAATGAAACATTCATACGCACTAAATGCCCGCCACGCAAAACCAGAACGCAACAAGCGCAGTGCATTGTGAAGATCCACACTCCGCGTACTTTATATTCTTGCGTTCTGATTGGTTAGGTGATCTGCGGACAACGTTGGCAGGTAAAAACCGGGGCGGTTTTAACCGCCTGGTAAAAACCGGTTTAAACCTGGTTAAAACCGGGAGGTTTTTGCCACCCTTTTTGGCAAAAACTGGCAAAAACCTAAAAATGTGAAAAATAAGTAAATAAAACACTACAAATGTGTTGCAATTATTTAGTAAAACACTGAAACACAAGAAAATCTTGCCTTTTATGTTTTAATACTGGAACATACAACACCATCAACATTTTTCATACTAGACACTTGGACGTTTGCGTAACATTTGTTAAGGTTCCAAATAAAATCTGTAACCTATAAGATAAAATATGAACTATGTCACCTTTCTAAAATATGTATTTGCACAAGTACAGAGCATTTATGGTTATTCTGTTGGATGCACTGATGTCATATCAATCCTTTTCTTTAATATATTGTGCGTAAATGTGTCTTTCAACTTTATTGTAAGAAAATATCCATAAATTAGTGCAGTTCACATTAAATATTTTGTAACTATTGGTTCTCTCCATAGATTTTGCACAGTAAGTTTCACTCCAGTAACAGTGAACGAGTACGCCAAAGTTAACATTTGCATCCGTCAGAATGTAAAACTAGCAAAACAATAACAAGGTATCTTAAAAGTGTACAAAGGTATTAATTGCCTAAATGTCATGAAAATAAGCAAAATTCAGAGATGCAAGTTTCCGGATTTAAGATAACTTACAAAACCATGGACTGTTGATGTAAAATATGGCATAAAACATGAACTCTATCGGTGAATTTTACTTAAAAAGCATGTTGATGGGTTTAGTTAATATCTCTTTATTCTGGATAATACTTAAGTACTGATCATGGACTCCCAAGAAGTCCAGATCACATTGAATATTTATAATTTGTTTGCATAATTTGAATATGAAAATGTGGTGTAGTATAAGTACCTGAGACAAAAATACCTGAAGGAATTTTCGTCTCAGATTAGTACAAAGAATTATGCAAGGACAATCAATTATTTGAATTTAAACTTAAATCAGGTTTTTAAACCTGATTTAAGTTTAATTTGAAACTCATTCAAACTCATGTTCAAAAATTTTGTACGGATAACAGGAAGATTATTCCATAGATACTGACAAGTTCTTTTACCAGCAGTGTCATACCACAAGGGTACAATAAAGATGTTAACAAACTGCATATATGCAGCTCAGTTAATCTGGTTACCTTATTTTGTTTTTTAAGGTTTATTCTGAATGTTTGTTAATGCCTTTTGTTTTTGATACATTTATACATGGATGAAATTGATATACTTTAGTAATATTATTTCTGAGGTCAATGCTATATGAACATGTGTGAAAATCGGATTTGAATAATGGTCAATGAAATTTTGCTAGTTTTTGCCGGTTAAAACCAGTATTTGCCGGTTTTAACCGTTTCCGGCAAAAACTAGTTTTAGCCGGCTAAAAGCCAACCCTGTCTGCGGAGTGTATGAATCATCTCTAAATGTTAGGGGCCAATACGTTAAAATGCATCGTTAACCCATCGTAAGACCCAAACCCATCGTTTTGCTCTTGATCCCACGCAACGTTAACAAAGGGTTCGATTTTCCTAACGCATAATTCATATATCTTACGATGTGGTGAACACATACGAAGGGTTTTCACGTCTTTGTGAAGTCTAGTTGTAGTTACGAGCTGAACCCTTCGTTAGCTATGATGCATCGTAATGTTAGTGAAATCGACCCCAAGTCTCATAAAATTGTTTGTTGTGTCTGTAAGTGACCCAAGATACCATCCTGTGGAGTACAGCAACACAGAGCAACACTTGAACCGTCAAAATTTGAACACAGTATACAGACTCCCAAAAAGGTATTGCCTAACCTCGAAAAAATGGCTCGTACGCAAATATGGAACTCGCAAACGTAATTTGAAGATTATGTGTACAATTTCAGCTCTTGTAAAAAAAAATTGCAAGTTTCATTTTTCGCACAGTACAAAATATCCGAACAGATACCAACTGTACAAGCGGTGGTATTGATTTCATTAACTGACGCATAAATACCACCATTGCAATTATTGCCACGTTTTGTACTGTGCGAAAAATGAAATTTGCAACTTTTTAAAATTGACCTCGAGGGGTTTTAAAAGTTCATAACTTCATTCTTTTTTCAGTCAATTGTCAGAAATAAGGTGTCAAAAGAAAGCTGAAATTCCAACGCTTGTACACATAATCTTCAAATTACGTTTGGAAGTTACATATTTGCGTACGAGCCATTTTTTTGAGGCGAGGCTGATACTTTTTTGGGAGTCTGTAAATACTTATTAGTTTTGGGCATAGATCTATTACTTACCACGTCACCTAATTTACGTAAGGCTATTAAGATTTCCACTGCCTGTTGTGTATATAACTCATCTGATATTTTTTGCACTTTATTATCTCTCTGAAGCTGCAATATAAAAGTTGAGAAGATTTATGTTACTCTCAAGTTCAATCAAAAACTGTTCCCACAACTGCAGTGGCGTAGCTTGAAGGGGGCCAAAAGGGTGCCCCTGAAAAAATCAAGAAAAGTACAGCCTAAGATTGAAATTACATAGTTTACACTCCTTTTCAGTGTAGCATGCACTAAAATGGTCTATTTTTTACTTCAGTGCAATCAGTTCATTCTAAGTAACTATCTTTTTTCGTAATTGTAACAAAAAAGTTCAAAATTTTTGCGCAATGTCAAAAGTCATAACAATTTAGTACTGAAATAGCAAAATTTGCTTAAAAAAGTCAAAATCAAATTGGACACCCCCCTCCCATACTGACCCCTGCTAATCCCTGAAAGCAACAAAGATCAATACAATTCTCACCTCTGCTAACCTCTGCCTAAGCTGCCTTGGTTGTTTCATAGCAAATAATTTAATAACTTCTGTTGTTTTGAAAGCTTCGCTTATTGTAGCTTGGAAGGCCTGTAGGGGTTCAAGACTCAAACCCTCACCCCCGAAACTAAATCGGAGCCCCCCTCCTCAAAACTGACCCCTGCTAAATCCTGAAAGCAGCAAAGATCAATACAATTCTCACCTCTGCTAACTTCTGCCTAAGCTGCCTTGGTTGTTTCATAGCAAATAATTTAATAACTTATGTTGTTTTGAAAGCTTCGATTATTGTAGCTTGGAAGGCCTGTACGGTTTCAAGACTCAAACCCTCACCCCCGAAACTAAATCTGAGCCCCCCTCCTCATAAAAACCGACCCCTGCTAATCCCTGAAAGCAGCAAAGATCAATACAATTCTCACCTCTGCTAACCTCTGCCTAAGCTGCCTTGGTTGTTTCTTAGC
>JXSR01S044274.1:0-11951 GCA_000969725.1 Ophiothrix spiculata | reverse complement strand
TCTGTTGAAAAACACTGTTTATCTGTGATAAACAATGTTTATCGACTTATTGTACATTTGGCTTGCCATAACCATTGGTGACAAAAATTCACTTTATATTACCGACTTCTCCTATGAACTCCGCATATGGAATGATATTTCTCAAAAATAAAAAGTTGATCAATAGCGAGTTTGGGGCAATTTTGTTGTGAGAGAGTAATTTTCGAAACATTTTTGACTCAAAAATATCCTTATATATTACTCTTCTTGTTACCCAAGAAAAAAATGGAGTGAAACACTGTTTTGGAGCATTTTTTGGCCAAAAACATAAGTTTGGTCTGATTTTTGAAAATAAATAAATAAAAAATAAGATATTCAAATATTTGTCTTTTTTGAGGTAAAAACACATGTTTCCTTTCATTATTTACTTATTTGTTTTTCTTCTTAACATAATAGTAGATTTTTGACCAATAATTTAGATGCGCAACCAAATATGTTGATATTTTGTCCAAAAAATTGCATTTTTTACATTTTTGCATGAAATCCAACCTTTAAAAATTGTTACACGCTACGATTTGGAAATACAACGACTCTAAGATTGTGACTGAAAACAAAACTATATTATATCAGAAAAAAATCAACACTTCAAATGAGTTTTAAGCAATTGTTGCAATAAAAAGCCAAAAAGTACATGGACCAAAATCTGAAATTGAACAAAAATATGATTTGTAGTTGGAAATTTTCCCCCACTGTCCTTTACGTCTTTTTTGCCCTTTCTTCCTCCACCTTTTATGGTAAATTTTACAAGTTGGCAGAAATGTTCTTTTTCCTGCATTAATATCCATTCTTCGGATGTACAGGTCCTGGTAGTGATGGTGCTCTTTAATGAAGAAGCCGATAGTAGGATGTTCCTACATGCTAAGCATGCATCTGATTCAGATCACAGATGCTTTATAATTAAGTCATCAGACACAGACGTAGAAGTTCTAGCCATATACCATCAATGCCAACAAATGCCTACTTCTACTGCAGAGTGCAACTGAGAAGCATGTAATATGGATGTTCCTTCACTAGTATCACTCCTTGGGCATAACGTATGCAAGGCCTTACCCGGCATGTACACCTAATGGGGTGTGAGTCCACTATAGTGCTTTTACTGGCAAAGGAAAACAGAAGAATGATCAACATTGATAAATGGAGCGACACCATCTGTGAACTGGGTAAAACAGAACCACCAACAAAATCTATCTATAGCAAAATAGAGATGTTTGTCTGTAGGCTTATTAACGCAGACACAGAATCATGTATTAACAACGTCCGCAACAATCTCCAGTCCCATGGTCTACCGCCAAGTAAGGATGCCTACAGAAACACATCTACTGAGCAAACTATCAGTGTGCCATTTGGATCAACACTCTCAACTGTTGTACCAGATGGCCAAGGCAGGAAAACATCACATGGAGAGCTCATTGTTGATTGAACATCTCAACAACAGCACCAAAGGCAGTTCTTGAGTTGGCTTCGTGTGGTTGTTCAGGTGGATGCTCATGTTTGAAGAATGGCTTCAGGTGTACAAACATGTGCAAATGTAATGATGAGTGGGAAAACAAGGATGAGGACATCACAGACGCGTGGTATAGTTCAGATGGAGGAGGAGGTGACGGGAGACGAAGAAAGCTACCGTCACAGTACCAGTGATCATGAAATGGAAGCAGATTAGTACTGTCAGTATTTATATGAATATGCAAGTCGAAGTATCCATATGTACAACCTCAAGAAAATGGTTATCGTTGAAAAAATGTTTTATTCAAAAGTAGTTGCAATTTCAATCACGTCTTTGGAATAGGATTATCTAAGGTATTAGCTGATAAGAAAAACTCACGTTTTAGTGTTCCTCTTTCCAGGATATTATGAAATATTATTTCTTGATTCTGGACTGAAATTAAGGCTAATTGTAATTCTACCAAGTTTCGTTATTTCTTAGTAATGTGCAATGGATTTTCGACAAGCAACTAGTATTTGATTAAATGATATCTAAGCTGAAAATTGACAAAATTCAAATATTATGCAAAAATCGTGATTTTTGATCAAAATAGCCCAAAAATTGTAATAAATACTTCAATTTTTCATTAAATCAAAGAAGATGTATGAAGTACATTAAAAGTAAGGATTACAAAGAGGAAATATTGTTTTGCAGCTCACTTAAGCTACATATTGTTTTACAAATTATTTTGCTACAATTTTCAAGCAAAAAAGCTCAAAATGTGTTTCAAGGGTAGAACGACCTACAATCCAATTTATTAATAATTTGTTGTTGGTTAAATGTAGATTAACATTTGTAGTTATTTTAAAGGTCATAAAATTCTGCTAAATTTGACATTATGATTGTGTAATTTAATGATATATTTTGGTTGTAAGCTAAAAAACATGATTTTTGACAAAATGACCACAAAAGTAATGTCACAATCTACAAATGAAAATGTCATTTTACCAATATTGCAACTTATAAGGTATTTCATATTGCTCTGCTAAATATTCCAATGAGTAGGGCTCATATCCAGTGCTTAGAATTTGAAACAACATGATTTTTTCCCCAAAAGTGCTAAAACTTGTAATTTTTACACAAAAATGACCCAAAATCGTCATTGATCAACTTAACATTTTTGAGAAACATTATTTCATGTACAGTATGGTTATACAAACGTTAAGGTATAAGCAGAATTTTGTCACCAATGGTGCCCAAGTAACTTTTTAAATAGACCCTGTACAGAAAGTAGCTGATGGACTATATCCGTTAAATCCAAGAAAATCACATGCAAAGATTGTAACGTTTTTTTCTGGGGCACCCTGTATTACCTACCAGGTATACACTGTAAAACAGTTTGCAGCGACTCCCACACCACTGAGCAGTGGAACTTCTTGCCCAAGAAAACAAGTACATTGGCCAGACAAGGACCAATCCCAAAGGCTCTTTATGAATCCTTTGCTCAACCATGTAGTATTTGCTTTATTACACCTCACTGTGACTCTGGGGTGATGTTGTAGTGAAATAGTCAAAACTACCACATGGGAAGTAACCTGTGACTGGCCAATGGATGGACATGAATAGTTCATGAATATCTATGAGGTGTAATAAACTTTTTCACAGTACAACATAAATTGATAAATATGACCCATCATATCGAAAGGTACCTTAAGGGTCCCAAAATGAAAATTGACTTATGGCCTCATCTGAAAGATTATATTTTAAGCTTTAAAATGACACCATGCTTTTGGTTATTTGATGTTCGATTGCAAAGTTACATCCAAATTGGTAAAAGACATGGGGCTGATTCAGAAAACTATGTACTGGTAAAACTTGAATGGAGAAAGGATTTTTATCTCGGTTTTTAAAACATTTGTGTTATGTTTTGGATGTTGGAACCTGTTAATATGATAGAATACACTTGAAAGGTAACGTTTCTGATGAAATCAGAAATTCGACCTTGGACGTGATTTTTGACTGTGCTCAGCTTCAATGGCCGGATCTCGTAATTTACTATGCCGACCTTAAGGTACCTTTCGATATGTGGATATGACCACTGTATATGCTCGACATGCTTTAGAAAGGGTGGGTCTAGAAAAAAACCAAAAATTGTCAAAAGGGTGGGGTTCAGAAAATTTCTAGTAAAAAGGGTGCCTTGATAAAAAGGGTGGGTCTGAAATAAAAAGGGCGGGCTTCTTACCCTTTGACTAAAATTGAAATTATGTTGAAAAACCCCAAGAATCAGAATGAGCATATCATCATTGTGATAAGATTTTTTTGTCACCATTTATGTTTTCTACATTGCCAAGCTAGGGTTAATCAGAAAACCAAAGTGAGATGAATTCAGAATTCAGTACCCCCATCAGTATGAAAAACTGATCTAAAAAGGGTGGGCTCAGTAAACTTTCAGTATAAAGGGTGTCTGGATAAAAAGGGTGGGGTTCAAACCCCACTGCATACAGTGATGACGGGATACAAATATCAAAACTTGACAATAAGAAAGACACAATTGTTTCCTAGTTTTCCAATAATTTTCCATTTTATTTATACGTCATCCAACCCAACCAAGCTACAATATTTCTAGGCTTTCCTACTGTGCTACAAAACCCAAATTTGTATTAACCTAAAATTAATAAACAATACAGAAATAAGTCATATACAAAGAAACAAAATCAGAACATTTATATTCTATTTATCAATAAAGTTTGCTCAGAAACAATAGAACTGTTGTGAACTTTGACCTCAAATTTGTTACATTTTCCATTCAAAGGATCATGTGTCATGAACTTTGACCTCAAATTTGTTATGTTTTCCATTTAAAGGAGCATGTGTATCAAATTTAAAACCATATTGAGTAATCACCGCTTGCATTTTTTTGAGAAATCACTGCTTGTTTTTTACATTTGTGTTATAAGATACAGAGCACAGTGACTTCTCTATGTTATGCTCTTACTCCCTTCATTAAAATCTTAAATCTTCATTACATTATAAGAGAGTGAAATTCAATTTTTTTTCTTCAATTCCCGTTCGGAACACTTATTTTGCTCCATTATTTCAACATTGTATGAGTGTAGTTATGAGTGTAGATTCCATTTAACTTATTTGTTAAAATCAGAACAGCATTCAAAAGAGAACACTCAATAGGGCAATATACACGGAGCGCAGATCCAGATGCATGTGCATCTCTGAGACAAAGATCTCCAAAGACCACTTACATGTATACATGCATGTACATAGAGTTCTGTACAACAGATTCGGATCTGACGCCCTTGTAGCCAGTCTACAGCAAAGTGGCTTGCTTAGATGCACATTCATCTGGATTTGCACTCCTGTGTAAATTGCCCTAATGTACAGGGCGCAGATCCAAATCAATGCACAGCTACGAGATCCAGATCTTGCGTAGGCCAGTTTAGTGTTAGTTAAAGGCTTCTGATCTGGATCAAATATCCGTGTAGCCAGAGACTAGATGCGAAGCAGATTACAGAGATGTGCATTGATCTGGATCTAGGCAGATTAAAGAGATGTGCATTGATCTGGATCTAGGCCGAAAGCTCTCTTGTCAGTAAACCACATACACCAGCTCGATTGAAGTGCTCGGTTATACTTAAAAACATTTCATTATACCGAGTTGTAGCATAAAAAGTTGAACCTTCAAAATTACAAACTCTTACAAACATGGAATTTTTTAAAGAACTTAATGATGTTTTCAGAACAACTGAAAATCACAAAGAAAGTCTATATATTGAAATAAATTATGATATATGGACTCGACCACTTTCTGGTATTCACCCAGATACAGCAAACAGGTTGAAATATAACAAATACTCCAACATTGATACCTGTATCTTTCAAGTTGCAATACTGTACACATGAATATTTTCGCGCTCAGTTATTTTTGTGCATGACCAATTCTAAACCATTTCGCACGTTTTGATTTTTGCATTTGTGATTGTTTTCAACGTGCAGCAATATGTACATAGCATTTTTCGCTGTAATTTATTTTTGCGCTAGGCTTGTTCAGTAAGAAACGCACAAAAATAAATGTAGCACGAAATATACCACTTTTACAGTATTATAACATTTGGTATATTCCACATGGGGAAATTGGTTGTGTATTTTACTGGAAATATGGCATTTTGCACCACGTTATCTATGTGGCTGTTTTCCTTTACTACAGAGTACTCAATGACTCGTGTAAGGAATGTTCAACAATTACAAGCTTTTTTATCTCGATAATACACATTTGCTAGCCTCACATTAGAATACACAGCTTTTGCAAAAGCTGTCCTGCTATAATGTTTTAGAAGCCATAGTTACAATAGTATAATTTCCTTATATGGTATAATCACGTCACATGATCAGTCATATGATAATTACACAATTTCTTTATATGGTATAATCATGTCACATGATCAGTCACATAATAATTTTAGAAGTGCCTTATATGGTATAATCATGTCACATGATAAGTCACATGATAATAATAGAATTTTCTTATCAAGTCACATGATACATCATACAAAGAGCGATAATATCAACATCAATACAAAATTTGGATACAATGCTAGCTTCTCTTGTGGACAGAATAAATATCATTATTTAGCCATTACCAATAATTTGTAAAAAATATGCTCGCAAATATATGACAAGACAACCGGAGGATAAAAATAAGTCGTCTCTGTTCTGTAAAAATATTCTATGTTATAATTACCCTCCATAATCTAGCCACATATTCTTTGTATCACAATGTGTTTTGCTATAAAATAGTTAAATATTGGCATATAATGACAAGCCATTGCACCCACAAATATTGTGAAAACATTATAGGTAAAAAATATGGCACAACCCAATATTGATTAAAATAGTTAACTTTGAATTGCCATTTGATCATTCTTCAATTCAAAAAAAATTGTTTATATTATAAGTAAACATAGCAGTAACGGTACACATTTGAAATAGTCTCAATATGTAACATTGTTGATGATATAATTTTGCATAAAAATAAAAATTATAACTAAAAATGTTTGTTTTTTTATTAAAATCTACATGATTACAGCTAATGTTCTACTTATGAAAATAATAATAAAAACCTAAAGGAACATGATGATTTGTACACATTCTATACCATTGCTATGGAATTACTCATCGGTTCCCATAGCAATGCCTGCTCCCATTTGGGAGCCAAAATATTACTTTATCTAACAACTACACAAAAACTGACTAATTCCAACAAACACACTCGACAGTGAGGTAGATTAATATACAACGGCAATGCTCCTACAAGCATGTACCTGGAATCAGTCAATCAGCTAGACACACACAATGACATTAAGCAGACTATTTGACCTTAGTTATAAAGGTCAAAAGGTCATTCACCCTGCAGGTCAATGCAAGGTCAAAAGGTCACTATTATAACCAGGGTTAACCTTTTGGTGCCAATATAAAATGGATATGTCTCTTTGAAGGAAATGAGATTGACGGAATGATTGTTCATTGCAAATTTTCAACATTTTATTAATGACTAGCTAAAATGATTCAAAAGTGAACATTTAATCCACTGGCTGATTGTCCTAGTAGCATTATGTATTTCTGTGTACCTTTTTAGAAATAATTTCAAAATTCTTCTTTCCCAAAATACCAATGCCGTTTGAACCTGCCATATCTACAGTACATCGTCCCCACTTTATACTCGCCACTATAAACTGTAGCGCCCCAAGAAGGAGCATTCGCACAGGGGACCAACGGCTTTACATGACTTCCGAACCACGGAGCAATTAGAGTAAAGTTTTTTGCCCAAGGAAACAAGGAGACATGGTCCGACCGGCAGTGCCGCCACTGGCACTCGAACCCCACAATCTCTGTATAACAACATCACCGGAATAATGTGACCACCATGACAGAGCAGGTTAAGTGCGACTCTTACAAATCGAGTGTAAATTGGGCTTGAATTTATCAATTTCAAAAACCTACCATTTACTTTTGATTGATATTTGAACATTTGACATTGAATTTTTAAGCATAAGTATGCATTTTTTATGTATTGTGATAGATCAAAATTTTGATTATCAATTTTAGTACATTACCAATATAGCTATCAAATCACAAAAAAAATATCTGCACATTGTATATCACATCGTTATGTAAGTGCAACAAAGTCATGTCTGCAATGGTTGTCCTAAGTTATATTTACTTTGTCACTAGAATGTGAAAATCCCTCAAAATGTCACTGTCTAAGTCAGTAGTTCTTTCAAGAACCACTGACCCAAGACTGGAGATTATAAAGTGTGCCATCCAAATTTATTAAAAGTGGCAGCTATTGCAGATACGACTTTCTTGCACTCACTTGAAGACGTGTGCCTTATATACTGCAAAACATCACATTGTTGTATTTTTAGAAAATATATACTGTGAATATTATTTCTGATAGCACCAATTGATATAAATGGCTTCTTTTTACAGCAGGCATAGCTGATGTTACCAGTATTAAGAGAACCAAAACAAAGCACTTTGAAATGATGATACAATTATATAGAACATCTTCATTCAACTCCCAATTCAATAGATAATGTGACTCGTCATATTGAAAGATTTGATTTGATGGCAAAGTTACATTCAAATTGGTAAAAAGTATCAGGCTGATTTGGAAAACTATAGTTCTGAGAAAATCGAGTTTGAAGTTTTTGTACTGAGTAAAACTTGGATGGAGAGAGGATTTTTATCTTGGTTTTAACACATTTCTCTTATGTTTTGGTTGGTGGAACCTGATTAATATGAAAGAAGACTCTACAAAAGTACCGTTTCTGATGAAATTAAAAATTTGACTTCTGATGCGATTTTTTTACTTTGCTCAGCTCCGATGGGCCATATCTCATAATATACTATACCAACCTTAAAGTACCTATTGATATGACGGGTCACATATTCATGATAAGATTATGGTGCATTGATGGAGAAAATTTTTAACTTTCATAGAATGCATCATGACATAAACAATCAATACATCACATGCATGGTATACATACTTTATAAAATCTGTTTGGTTTTCAAGTGAAATTGCCCTTCGCATTTTGGAAATCATTTTTTCCATTTTGTCATTTATTTACAATGTGTCTAAAAATGCAACATGTTCTTTTTACTTGATTCTTGATCAGTATTTCATTTAATATATTAGGGTTTATCCATGTCAGTTTGAATATTGCATAAGCTTATACTTCAGTATTTTGTACAGCTTTAAAAATTTGCTTACATTAAACAATGAACCAAAATGTATAAATTGCATGCCTTTATTTCATTTATGGCTTACACAATGAAGCCGTTTACTGGGTTATTTGATCAGTGTTACACAATTTACAAAAAAGCAATATTATATGCCACACTTAAAATATTGGTGCAACCATGAGTGCAATCGGGCAGGGGAAGAGGGCTTAAAGTGGCTGAAGTCTCCAGCAAAGTCTTATTAATCTGTTGTAAAATACAATGTAACGTATTCCAACTTATTTGGAGACTAATTCCATAGTTACACAAAAGTATTATTCCAGGGATTAAATTGGACACCATAAAACCACTTGGGGATACAATACGCGATCAAGCATGCGCATGGCCAAAGGAGCAAAATTTAACAGGCCTTTAACAAGCAGAATTCAGCACATTGGAAAGAGCAGAATTCTGCAGCTTTATTAGATTTAGACCTTTAAGGTTTACTAAGTTTATAACCTATCTCATCTACATTCACACACTCAATTAACTTTAAAAAAAAATGAGTACATGAATAAGTACAAGTCAATAGAAAAAGAAGATGTCAGTACCTTCCCATCATGCTTTGCTTCCAATAGGAATAAATGCATGATGGGAAGGTCCTGATATCTTCTTTAGTCAATAGATTTGCGATTGGTGATTTCAAGACAGATTGTCAAACACCCTGAGAATATTCCGAATACTTTGTACAAAAATATCCAGACATTTAAAAAATTCTTAACAACCCGTTTTGAATAACCATGCAAACTTATTGAAACACCCATCTGGTAAATAAATCTCTCGATACATAATTAGACTTTGCAAGCAACTTTGCTTCTTGGTTTTTGCATAATTTCAAACAAAATTACAATTTACATACAATCCAACACCTATTTTTGTACTTTTTTTGCTTAAAATATCTACGTTTGTACAAAACAAGCTACATCAACAATGACAGTTCTGTTTCAGTTTTGCAGCTTCGACTTAAAAAGTAAAACAGGGACAGTGCACACAGCACAATAATTTTTAAAAACAAACTGAAAACAAGTTTCTTTCAAGGTCTGGTGTTCCATTCAAGAATGACATCGAGGGTTTGAACCTGAGATCTTGGACTATACACTATAGACCTTGAAATATGCAGTAAGCCAATTAACGCACATAAACCAATATATGACCCTCGATCTGGAAAAATAAACTAGGCACCTTTTTCGAATTTACAATGTACCAAATCTTACTGAATATCCAAATAAAACTTATGTTCAAGGTTTGGCCATGTGGTAGTAACAAAATTAGTCAAAAACAATACCAAAATCATGAAAGATTCAAAAACACAAAGTATATTAATATGCAGTGATTTGGTCTTAATTAATCTTGCTAGTTTCTTATACAACACAAAAACACCAGTTCACAATGTTGTATGATATAAAGGTTATGCTATAGATCTTGTGACAGAGTCTGACTGCGTACTACATACTTCAAGGTTTAAAGAGATTACAAATTCTCCAAGCTGAGACAAAGCAATTCAAATTCAGTCATTAGAACCTCCTGATAAACAAACAAAAGGATGATTACTTGAATTCAAACTCTTTCATGATGGCATTGATATCTTGTACACAGCCAAATCCCCAATCCACTAGTCACCACACTGCACTGTAACTTCATGCTGACTACAGCAATGACTTTCAACCATGTAATCACATACTAGGTTATCAACAAGGCAGGCAGTAAATTGTCACTATGCAGTCACTGCACAAAGTGGTGACTTCAACAGGAAATTGACAGTGTATTATTATCAATTGGTAGCAAACATATTTTTACAAAAGTAGGAGGGGGTACATTCACAATTAAGTCAAAAAATTTGCACAAGTAACTGTCAGAAACCAAGGTTTAAAATCACAATAATATTCATTTTACAATAACCTATATACTTGTGTTTTACACAATGCAACTAATCTAAGGTGTATACACATATTTGTTTTCAAAAAACAAACAAAAATATCGACAATGCTTACTTTACATCATTGTACAGTATGTGACTTCTTAGTTTTATTCCTACAAATAAAGCTTACTAATAGAATTTGTTTTAAAGGAATCCATTTGTTGATAAAAACACACATATATAAGATGAAGAAATAAAACAAATTAGACCTTTACAGAATAATTCTTTAAAGTATATAACAACACACACATGTACTATACATAAAACCTTGGAATGTCTGCATGTATAGGCAAATCAAATATTTATTGGACAATGTGGACAAAAAAATCAGGGTGCAGGGCCCCACTGTTTGTAAATGCAACACTTGCCCTGGATTTTTGTTTTCATTGTCCAATAAATTTTAATTTTGCCATTGAGCAGACCCTCCCTGACCATCTAACAATCAATCCAGCATTCCATCAATCCATACCAAGTTCAAAACATGCACCCATATTACTATACTTCCACATTCTTGTGACTCTTACTATGAGAATGTTATCATGTTATTTATAAAACATTCTATCTACAATCTCCATACACTAATATCTGAAATATTTGTGGATTTGAATTTAAAAAAATCATTGTTAAAAATTGGGGAGGGGGGAAATGATTGTTATTTGATTTATTTGATTGCTCGAGTTTTCAAGGATACTTTGATTCTAATAAAGTATACTAACTTACTACTGAAATTCATTTATAACATATTAAAAGCACTCTTAAATTTGCTTCAAGACTTTCAAAATATCCTAACTTAAATGCCAGCAAGTATTTCTGATTTTCAATAAATTTAAGCCCCCTTTATTCAGGTCAGTGGAAATAATATATCATTCACATGGCCTACACCCAATTCTCTCATCTTAAGGGTAAAGTTCAATAATCCAATACATTACTAATATGATGGACACATTTATCAAATTGGTTCCATAGGAACAGGTCAAACATTACTTTTATGGATTTTTGGATCTCTTCATATGATTCTTAAAACTACTTTCATCAATAAATAAGTTCATATTTTGTAGGATTGCAGATAAATATGATAGATTATGAGTGGCAAATCCAAAATTTTACTCACTACTTTAGCTTTCGCCATCTTGGCTGATGGCTTGATCACAAGTGCCTTGGTTCACTGCTTCTCCCGGGAAACTTGATGTTAGTCTCTTCCACAGGTTTATGATGTTTGTTGATAAGCAGCGAATCATACATGCGATCTAGAGTGTAACCCTCGTCACGGTTGAG
>JXSR01S044272.1:5450-16296 GCA_000969725.1 Ophiothrix spiculata | reverse complement strand
TTGTATTAATAGGCGAAAAACTCCTCAGTCCCCCTGGCTCAATTAAGGACTTTTAAAGAGTATCCAAACAAAAAACAAGCTGTACGAAAATATTTACGATGCCCCAACGACACACGAAATAAGAATTTTAAGTTATACCGTAATAAGCTAAAAAGTCTTATTCGTAAGTGTAAGAGGGAATATTTCTTCAAAAAAATTCAAGAACATACAAAATGATATGAAAGAAACATGGAAAACAATTAATTCTATGCTTGGACATGGTAAAAAAAGTAATCAACAAAGTTACAAAAATGGGCTATCAGAACAATATCATGTGCACATTATAGATGTCATATAGGACCATTGTTTAAAAAACACAATGTATTAAATATATGCAACACATTTAAACTTGAACTAGGTATGTTTATGTACAAACACAAAACACAGCGCCTCCCAAGTGTCTTTTCAGAATATTTTATCAAAAATAACGAAGTTCATAAATACCAAACAAGAAATTCATCGGACTATAGCATGAACAAGACAAAGAAAAGATTTTCAGATCGTGCAATTCGCACATCAGGGCCTTGTCTATGGAATTCACTAGATTTAAATATAAAACAATGTAAGACTGTCAAACATTTTAAAAACATGTACATATCCAATCTTATTGCTACTTATAACTGATTCTGTTGGTTTTGGCATGCCTCCCTCCGTGCGTATGTTTGGTTTTTGTATGTAGTTTTGTATCGTTTTGCTTTTGATTTTGTGTGATTGAAACATTGTCCTTCAGGGGATGGTCCCTTCAGGTCTTTTTGGCCTTTTGACCATTCCCACAATATCATTGTCTTGATTTGTGTGTTTTTTATTGTTTTTTATGATATCTTTTCTGTATGATATTGTGAATAAATTTGATTTGATTTGATTTTGATTTGATTTGACAAGTACGTCCGAGCATGAACCAGGACAATTGGATATTAATAAATCTAATAAATGGTGCTATAGCTGCAAAAACGACTAGTACTGCACTGAGGATTGCAAGGTATTAATCAAAATGCCATATAATGAGCGGCTCTCTTCAGTTAGGAAGATGGGGCTATGCTTCGCCTGTCTCAAAAAGGGGTCCCATGTAGCCCGAGACTGCAAAATGAGACTAACATGTAAGACCTGTAAAGGAAAACATCTGTCAGCATTGCATTGTGACAAACCTGCAAGTAAGGATCCCAAAGCAGCCGTTTCTATGTCGTGTGGTTTCACTGGGGCCGGCGTCAGCTCGCTTTTATCAGCAGTTGCGGTAATAGTGAAGTCAAGAGATAATGGAAGGCAAGTAAAAACATATGCCCTACTCGACAGTAAAAGTACAGCGGTATTTTGCACGAATAGCCTTCAGAAAAAAATATCGGCTCAAGCGAAGATGAGAGTCCAGACCATCAATGGTATAAAGAGCATGCAAACTCACAAAATACAGGGTTTGAGGGTGCAAGCATTAGACGGAGAGAATAGTATTGATCTGCCAGACACCTATGTGCAAGACTCAATTCCGGTGTCCGAAGTTGACATTATAAGCGGCAAAGATATATTGCGAGCATGGCCATACCTGGAAGTGGTGAATGTGCCAGATCTGGAGGCTGGTTACAAGGTAGAACTCCTTATTGGGAATAATGTGCCTAAGGCACTTGAGTCGGTGAAGGTTATTCAAGCTCAAGGTGATGGACCCTTCGCATGCAAGACCCAGCTTGGATGGGAAATTCATGGAGTGCCAGCAATTAAAGGCAATAAAGTCTCCGTGCATAGAATTAAGTTAAAAGAAGATATTTATCAACAACTTGTCAACCTGTATAATCATGATATCAGTGAGCGGATCATGGACGATACACCCCAACCATCTTTGGAAGATCAACATTTCATGAACATAGTCAGCAAGTCGGCTAGAATGGTGGATAGTCATTATTAAATAGAACTTAAAGACGGAAGCAGATTTATCATCAAAATAACATGAAGACTCCTGTATTTATCAATGGGCGACGAGATATCGAAGATGAAGAAATTCTTGATGCTCTACTTTTAAAGAAGAACATAGAGAGGATATGCACTGCTTGGCCACTACGGGTACAGAAAACATCAGCATATGTTGTTGATACGTCCAAATTAAAAAACAGACAAGACATTCTGTCAGATGACAGACGATAATGGATCTTACAAGAATCTTGGAATAAAAGGGAGAATTTTTAGAAGAAAAATGGTGAGACAGAGAAGATTGTTGGTCAGATCAGAATCAGTGATTCTTTCCATCTAGGAAAATATGATTGTATTCTTTGGTGTAAGTATTTTAGGCATCACAACAACACAGATTTTTTAATGAAAATATATGAGGTTGAAGTACGCAATGATCGTTTATCAAAACTTGTATTTGTACAATATTATTTTACTGGAGATGACCATCCAATTACCCTATCTGCACATGGCAACAGCAAGAACCAGACAAAATTTTATCCAACATCGGCGAGTACTAAGTCTTTTATAAAGGCAGCTCCTTCTACAATATATGATCATGTTTTCTCTGAGACAGGTGGCCTTGGTGGAACAGAGGCAATCTCTGATTTTCAACGGAGTATAAAACAGATTCAATGGGGAAGATCCAAAATAAATCAAACTGATTCAGGTCCAGGTAATAATGACGAATTCAGGAAATTTCATATCTATGCAAACGAGCACCCTGATTTTGTCCACAATACTGAATTTGTCAAGCACATAGGGCTGTTCTTTGTAACAAATTTCAAATAAAGAGTACAATATTTAATTGTTGTAATCCAGCTGATTTTGGCATTTTTTGTTTGGATACAACTTTCAATATTGGTGACAAATTTTTTTGACAACATCTGTGTATCCAGATCAAAGATTGGTTCATGGGATAGAAACAAATCGATATGTCAAAAATGAGCACCCATACCTGCCAGGTCCAGCATTGCTGCATTCAGGCCTTGATACAAACACATTTACTTATTTCATTCACTCCTTGAAGGAAAGAGATATGGATATAGAAAATATCTTGGCCATTGGGAGTGATCGAGATAGTGCAATGTGTAAGGCGCTGAGCAGAGTATTTCCAGTTGCTCAGCATCTTCTGTGCAAGAAGCATGAGGAAGAAAACATAAAAGATGAATGAAAAATAAGCAGTATGACCCCAAGACAACTACGCGTATTCTTGTTGAAATATTCAGAAGCAAAAAAGAAAAAATTGCTGGAATAATTGACAGCAAGAGGGCATCTCAATTTGATGCTGCCCTGTTTGAGTGTCAAAATCTTGGCCAGCAGACTTCTATGAATATTTTGAAGATTATGTTGCGGAAGTTATGAGAGACAACATGTCCCCATCCATCCGGAAGACTTGTGGCCTTGAAGAACGGTTTTTTTTACAACAATGCCAGTGAAAGCTCACATGCTAAACTTAAAGATTACAACACCAGGATGAAAGCTGATGCAACTAAATCAGGAAAACCAAACAACAAGTGTACCTGGTCTGAGATAGCGGAGATTTACCGGGAAAGAAGTGAAATGGCAAGACATAATGTCCACGACGCTATTATCAGTAAAGGCCCATATCGAATTGCATCCAGTTACAAGCATCTGGAATGTTCTCTTGAAGAATGGTAACAACTTTCACCCAAAAGAAAACTTGCCAAAATTCGTGAACTCGACCCAACAGCAACTCTCTCTGATTTGGGCAGGCAGTTTTCTGAGACCACTCCTACAACAAGCAGTACTTCATTTGAGCAATAAGCTACAGCAATGGAATCTCCACTTATGGATATGCAACTTCTTAACCAAGCGTCACCAGCATGATGTCATAGATGGTCAGTCATCAGAATGGTGTCCCGTATCGTCCGGAGTTCCACAGGGTACCGTGCTGGGCCCACTCCTCTTCCTCGCCTTCATTAATGACATTCCAACTGGCATCACCTCATCTCTGCGCCACTTTGCCGACGACTGCTTGATGAACAGATCGATCCACTTCAGCAATGACAGCCAAGATCTGCAACAAGACCTCGACCGCCTTCATCAATGGTCAGAAGACTGGCAAATGCAGTTTAATGTCGACAAATGCCATCTTATGAGGTTCACACGTCGTCGTAACATTGTCAACACTCATTACCATCTTGGAGGAAAAGACCTTACAATTGTGTCAAGCTACCCATACCTAGGATTGACTTTCTCCAGTGACATGTCGTGGAAACAACACATCGACAAGATCACCAGCAAGGCCTATAAGATACTTGGACTGCTAAGCCGCAACCTAAGAAATTCCTCTCAGATGATCAGAGAGCAAGCTTACATGGGCCTAGTTAGACCCCATGCTGAATACTGCAGCACTGTCTGGAGTCCCCATACAAACAAGGACATCAGTGATCACTAGAATGGAAAGTGTACAGCGCAAGGCAGCGAGATTTGTCCTTCAGAGGTTCCAGAGAAGAGACAGTGTGACATCTATGTTAGATGATCTTGACTGGAGATCACTTCAGTGGCAACGGGAAGCCGCAAACCTCGCTCTACTCTACAAGATCCGATCTAATCTTGTTGCCATCCAACCTACACAGTTCTTGTCTCCTATGTTACCACTTGTCTCCTATGTCAACACTAGAGCTTATCACCAGCTGAAGTTCCAACTTATCACCAGTCGTACACAGCTCTATGGCTCATCATTCTTCCCACGAACTGTCCAGTTGTGGAATACACTTCCGGGTAGCACACTATCAGCACCAACTCTGGAGGCTTTTCGGTGTAGTGTAGCAGTAATCTTGTAACCAGTGTTGCTGAGATTTTTTACTTGCACCGTTATCAGTTGTCATCGCCATTTTTGTTTCTCCGCACCACGTGTACTAGTGATATGGTTCACAAACAGCACCCTCAGTTATGGACTCTTTCTTGTATATATTTGCTGACTGTAGAGGCGCTATCTACGTCCCCTGCTTGAGCACCTGTCACCAACTTAGCAGTACGTTCATTTTAATGGATCCTGCAGAGTCAATCTACGTAAACGTTTCTCCAACATCAAGTTTGACAAAACACACAGCCAGTATTTGCATTAACACTTGGTTCTTTTGAACAGTCACGACTTCAGGGCTTCATGCAGTCAGCATGGCAACATGCTGATGAAATTTTGCAAACAAATGGTGTTCAAGATGCCCCTGGAAACCCCCGAGTCGACACCATTCATAAGGTTTGCCTATCTCTCTCGAATCGTAACACAATCCATTCCGTGGTTATATCTCCCAGTGGCGTTATGGAGATGGATACAAAAGAAAACACCTTTGCTGCCATATATTGGCAGTAGCTAATTTGGCATTGGTATGTGGTCACCATCAATTGATGAGATTGTTACTCCAACCTTACCAGTTGGGACCAGCAAGAAAAAGAATGAGCGAAAACAGAGGAGAAGCATGCCACCACAAACAGAAACGCTAGCCGCTACCAGAAATGCTGTCAGATCCATCAAGTAGACCACCACCATTTGATTTGGTACTTCAAAGAAAAGAACATCAGGTATATTATCCGAGGGGAAAACCCAAATCTCCCAAAAATCTATGTACAAGTATGAAAAAGGAATCGTGTGTACTACTGTCCAATGAAAAAATGCATATCACTAACAAGGGATGTTGTATGTGCTGATGAAGTCCAGCAAAAACTGACACCTGTGCACACAAACTGGTTGAATAAACAATTTAAGGTACAGTATACATAGCAAGCATCATGCTCATGTTGCTAACATCTTCTTACATAGTTTTCACCTTATAACTCATATCTTCACTGATTTTGATATCAAGTTGGATGGATTGAGTATGAAACATAGGGATATTGGTTGAACTATGAGCTTGATTTTTTTCAACTCATAGTGAGATCAATTTATCTGTGTATCATGAAAAAGCAGAAAAAATCCATAAAAACTCCAGAATTTTAAAACTTGAATGTTTGAAACTCAAAACTATGAAACTCAAAAATTTGATGCTCAATTATTTGAAACTCAAAAGTTTGAAACCCAGAGAGGTAAAATTAGAAACGCAAATTATTTTTCATGAAAATTTAAACCTATGAAATTTGAACCTTAAAAATTGAAAACTGAAGAATTAGAAAAACTCTAATATTTGAAACTTGAAAATATTTAACTGGAATAAATTTCAATTTGAAAGTGCTAGAATTTTCAACTAAAAAATATTTTAAACTTGAAAATTTGACACTGATATTTAAAACTTTCTAAAACTATTTGAAAATTAGAAACTCCAAAGCTAAACATGTTTGAGAAAGTACATTCCACATTTGTGATGACTCATCCTGAAAAGGGGGACTTTGCGACAGAACGCTTTTCAAGAAACAGGTGAAAATAGGCGGCAGAAAATAATAACAATTTCCAGCAAATTTTCTGTTGTAAAATTTTAAACTTTGAAAATGATTAAATGATAAAATCAAAATTTATATCATCTTCAAAGTAACGCCCTGCAGGGCAGGTTTTTTCTCATCCGACCCCGTCGATCTCCGACTCGCCTGACCCGATAAAAATTTAGCTTGCTCCGACCGACCCCAATCCGAAAGGATTTTTTCTAGACCCGACCAACAGTTTTTCATGATTTCCCGGTCAAAATGAATATATTTCCCCGACCCCGAATTACCCAGAATTTCAAGTCATTAAAATAGCGTTTAACAAGGATAATGACATTATAGACGCAGCAATTAATTGTTGCTCCAGTTTATTTTTACCCGAACGACCCTTGCTTTTCCCAGACTGAATGTAAATATTCCCCGACCCCGAGTAAAATTTCCCTGACCCGGTCGACCCTAGTAATATTTTTCATAGTTTCACATAAGATTGTAGATCCGAATGGGTTTTGGTCCGAACAGTTTAACAGTTTTAATTCTAAAAGGTCATTTCTCCAAATTTTCAAAGAAACAGACGTTCGGAGAAAATACCGTTAAGGCTACAATCCCTAAAAATGTCTCGCTTGGCTGAATGTCATGTTTACTGCAAGTTTCTACCTATTTACACCTATCAGAATATCACAATTTTTAGCGTACATATTGAATAGAGTCTTTAGTTTATACATGGCACTTTACTTGTGATTTCACATCCATTATCAAGGTCAAAATGACCCTTTTTCACCGAAACCTCATAATTTCATGATGTTCAAACAATTCGACTGGTTTCAAATTTTGACAGATTGTAGGCTTGGTACTTCTTATTGAATTATAAACAATATTTTATAAATACGCTGAGTTGATTTTGAATGATAATGTAACAAACCCGCGTTGTTTTGCCCGAAAATCCGGACGTGTATTACGACTCTGAGTTTGCCCTGTTTAAGCTGTGAATTGCCTGTTTTTTCTACATTTTGTCTGATATATGCATTCACATTAATTTACTTACAAATTGAGCATTCCAATTAGGCAAAAATTGCAATTTTTATGTAAACAAAAGAAAAATATGGCATTCTAATGTTTATGTTTTAGATTTTAGTTCACAATCTCAACGCTGCCTTCATAGCTCAGCGGTAGATCTCTCGCTTCTTAATGCATGACTAACCCTCGCCATAATCCATGGTTCGAGTCAGTGGAAACTATTTATCTTTTCATGATTGAAAAATAGTTAGGATTCACATTTTCCTGAGCATATGGTCTCCTAGTACCCTTAAGGAGTAAAAACCATTCGAATAGAAAAGATAGTTGGCCCTACATTGTGCCAACTAACTTTGACTGCTGCCTTGGATATTTAAGTAATACCACACTTTCCATCATTATATGATATTTGTATGAAAAGAAGCCTGCTTTATTTTTGTTGTAATTATTTTTATCTACTTAAAACAATTGATCAAAAACCATCTCTTGATCTGGATGCTAAAAAAAACACCATTTTTAATGCCATGTAGGCCTATAGCTGGATTAATTGCACTTACACTAGTACACATGTGTCCTGTTAGAGGAAGTGCAATCAGGATATTGGAATCAAGCTCAAGTAACACTTCACCCAACTGTGATCTACTATCACAAAGATGACACTATGAAGCATCATAATTTTGTTGTAGTATCCGACGACCGTGGACACAACACCGCTACTATAAAGGCCATACTTGATAGTGTGATCCCATGAGTACAGCAGCTAGTCCCTGACCTCAAGAAAATATATTACTGGACAGATACCCCAACAGCACAGTACCGCAATAAGACTATCTTCAGTTTATTGTACGAGGGAATTTATGCAACCTGGAACTACTTTGAAAGTGGGCACGGGAAGGGTCCCTGTGACGGCTTAGGTGGAACTGTTAAGATGTTGGCAGATGAGGCAGTGAAGAGAAGTGTTGCTAGTATTCAAGACGCGAATGACTTTCATGTATGGGCATGCCAGGAAAGAGAGCAGAGTTCTATAGAGTACATCTTTGTGGGCAAAGAGGATTGTGCCAGGAGTGCACAGTTTATTCAACAATGGTCGACCGTCAAGCCTGTTCCTGGAACATTGAAAATCCATAGCGTTGTTGGAGTTGAAGAAAAAACAAATCCTGATCCGGGATGTGTCATGCTACTGTGACAAGTGCCGCTCTTGTTATGCACCAGATATATCTGGTATGTGTACTGGCTGAAAAATACATCGCTTCTCTTGTTCATGCAGGCCTACGCAAGTAGACGTCACACCAAGAACGGCAACGCAAGTAGACGTAACAACAAAGAACGGCAACGCAAGTAGACGTAACACCAAGAACGGCAATGCAAGTAGACGTAACACCAACAACGGCAACGCAAGTAGACGTAACACCAACAACGGCACCCCCAACCAGGCAAAAATGTTCCAAACAAAGATGCTTGGGTTGCAGCACTGTACGATGACGAGTGCTTCATAGGACAGGTTTTGAATGCAGACAAAGAGGATGTGTATATCAACTTCATGACAAAGTGTGAAGGGCGCAACATAGAGAATACATATATGGCCGATAGTTAAAGATGATATTTGGGTGCCAATTAAAAATGTAGTTTGTGAAATTGAAGCACCTCTTCAAGTATCGAAGCGACAATTTTTGATATCAAGTGAGCAAGAGGAATACATTTCTGACATTTTCAGAAATAAACTCGCCTAACTATACATAATACTGAGACATTGTTATGAACGGACAGTACATTACATTACAACAGTAAAGAGAAGTAATGTTTATGTAACATACGTTACGATCGTTTGACATTTTGAATTATACATGTTAAGGCTAGGGTAGACCTTCAAATGGCATAAATGTTTTTTTAAATCTCAAACTAATTGCATAGACAATATAAAAGTATACATTTTTAGAAGCGGATTTTTTCCCCGCACATGATGATGATATCAGTTTTTGACCACAAATGACAATTTTGGCAAAAAATGCCAAAAAACGTATTTTTTGCCCCAAAATTTCTGGAAAGCCTAACTAAAATTTGCATTTGTGAAGTGTTGAACTTTTTTTCTTTTTGGAATCTAGAAACAAATGTCTAGGAACGGTTTTCTCACATTTTTTGATTTTTATATTATTTTTTTTTAAATGCCAAAAATAGGTCAAAAAATGTAAACAAATCCCACCGCTGCCACCAAAATAGCAATTTTTGGCATTTATTCAAAATATAAGATGAAAATCAAGAATTTGAGAAAACTGTTCCTAGACATTTGTTTCTAGATTCCAAAAAGCAAAAAAAGTTCTAAATTTCATGAATGCAAATTTTAGTTAGGCTTTCCAGAAATTTTTGGGGCAAAAATGACGATTTTGGCATTTTCTGCCAAAACCGACAAAAATCTTCAGAAACCGATATCACCAATATGTTCAGGGTAAAAATCCACTTCTAAAAATGTATACTTTTAAATTGTCTATGCAATTAGTTTGAGAGTTAGAGTACAAAAACCATTTATGCTAGTTGAAGGTCTATCCCAGCCTTAAACATAATAGCTACAGAATAGATCAGATCACATTACTTGAGGAATGAATAAAATTCAAATATACCATATATAAGGCAAGATCTTTGAAACATGAAATCATAATTGTGTACACAACGACTTTTCATTATCATACAAGCTTCCTCACACAAATCATCAAAAACGATTCATATAAATTCACTTCTTTAACCTTAAGTTATCCAAATTGTAGATAAATGTTTTACATTTATATTTGTTGAAATTGGTGTTAGCTTCATTGTTAAAGTTTGTCGAATTATTCTAAAGCGTCTGGTAACGTAAGTTACAAGTTAACCTTTATAATTCAGAGCAAATAAACTCTTTATACTTTTGTTCAAGTTATGCGTGCTCAATATGACATGTATAAGGCACGGCTGGAGAATTGTTAGAATAGTGGTTTATCAGTGCTTTGGACAATATTTCTTGTGGAGAAAATGCACAGAAGGCCTATATATTTTTGAGGCAATGCATTCCTATGCATGATGTACCGTAAACCGGGGTGACTTTGAACACTTTGAGTTGGTCAAATTAATCAGCCATTATCTCACTTATCCTGGGCCCATATTCATGAAACCCTGCTTAGCTAGTTGCCTGCTAGGCCCTAGTTGGCTGCTAAAATGCCTAGCTGGCAACTACGTAGCAGCCTACTAATTTCTTATTCATGAAAGCCTGCTAAGAACCCTGCTAACTAGTTGCCTGCTAAGAAAAGTTAGCTGAATGGTCAAGTAAATTTGCTTGGGTGTATTTGGGTGGGAAGGTTAGTTAGGTCCACTTGAATTTAAATAACAATAGACTTGCAAGGTGAAAGAAGCTATGCCGTACATGCTACTGAATGAAATGACTGGGGAGGAAATATAGCGTGGTATAAAAGGAGTAGAGAATATGCAATATTTCATATTTAAATGTTTAGAAAAAAAAAAA
>JXSR01S044268.1:19160-46940 GCA_000969725.1 Ophiothrix spiculata | reverse complement strand
TTGACCTTGCTCAAAACAAGACAACGTACTTAACGTACTCAAAACGCATTCCCATCGGATGGATAACGAATTGAACGTGTTTCTACCGAATGCATAACGAACATCACCGTACAGTAAAACAGTGTACGTTATTCGTGCGTTTTCGTCAATACGGTGATGTGTGATACCGCCTATTAAGGCCATGTCACACATCACCGTACCGTGCGAATAACGTACTAATAACGTACACTGGTTTGGTATTCGATTACATGTATATCAATGACCAAACCAGTGTACGTTATTAGTTCGTTATTAGTACGTTTCGTGATGTGTGACAGAGCCCTTAGGGCTATTAAGTTAATGCTCAACTAATCAGAAATCTCAATTAAATTGATTTGGTCAATTTAAGGTAAAGTATACATCCTTTCGGAGCAAACATAATGATTAGCCTATATGAGTGGAATGTGTGACAAAAGTCTTCCACTTTCAAAGTTTTTTTTTCAATATCCTCTTTATAACATGCTAAACAAGATCTTCCCCTTATAAAAATAATTTTGCGACCACTGCAGATGTTTTCTAACTAAATGTTCCAATATTCTATGCTGTCAACAGGATCCACACCGCGTTTGTGAAGCCATTTTGTGGTGCCCAACAGCAGACTTTGAGTCTTTCATGTTGAAGCAGGTACGTAAAAAAGTGGGTTACATAGTCTATTTCAACGGAATTTCTTATTGCTAAAAACAAAATACTACCGATGTTGGTATGTTTTGTAATTGTTGCTTTTATGTTATGTCCAAGCTATAGTCTTCTATCTTTATTAACCAGGGAGCAATCGGTCCTTTTTTAATCTTCATGCTATTTTTAGTTAGACCATCTAAATTGGTAGGTCTCGAGGAGTAGTTTAAGAGGATGACCCCCAGAAAATTTCACACGAAAACGTATGGGATTTATTTCAGAAAATGTAAGTTTGAGCAACGTTTTTAGCCGTTATAGGGGCATTTTCTTGGCTATTTTGAGGGGATTTGTAAAACCAAGAGATCAAATGAATTCAATTTTTTTCATTGTTATCGATAGTTAGGCTCCTAGGCCGCCGTTGATGGGGTAAATCCACAGAACTCAGAGCGAGAGCAAGTAGTGTATTTATCATACTTGGCCTCGTTCTGAGTTCCAATTCTTCGTCTGGTTCTGTGGATTTACCCCATCAACGGCGGGAGTATGTCAAATATAGTTAACCGAATTTTCAGCAAAATCCATGAAGTTTGGCAAAATGGCGTCATACGAGGGCAGTGTTTAAATGAAGCTTTTGTGTTTTATTACATCATTATCAAAAAAATGTATAGTTCAATTTTAAGTCTTGAAATTTTTAAAACATGACAATATCTTTCTATTGATACCAAATTCAACACATGAAACCAATTGATTAAATTGTATACCTAACTTTTAAAAACAGTTTTGATTTTCCTATACCTCGCCATACAAACTCAAATTTGAACCCCCTGTAAAATGAGCTGTGTGTATTTAAAGTGTGGTCCCCTTTCAGGGGATTTTCTTCAGGGGTTCAGGTATTCGAAAAACACTATCACACACAAATAGCAAAAAATGATTTTTGTTCACCCAAAGTGTGCAATTGCTCCCTGGTTATATCATCATTTTATACAGTAAATGTAAATATCTTAAGAAAGTCATATCACTGTTTTATGAGTATTTTACCAAGCATTGCTCAATTGCCGAAATTAAGGTATTTGGTATTTGCGTCACATTCTCTACAGGCTAAAGCCAATAATCGATGTCTGGATTGTACTACATTTTTCCAAGACTCAAAAGCTCTGCTAAATAATGCTGATTACCAGGTACTTATGTTTTAATCAGTTTAATTAAACCTCCGATGTACATGTACAAATTAATTGAAAACAGACTTTTCTTATGTTTATTTTAAATTCAGATATCTCTATCCAAATGATAATATAGTACTAGTGAAAGTGCAAAATCACATAACATTTACCGATAACTTCATGTGTTATTATCACAGATGATGGAAGTAGACTACTTCAATCTTATCTGTTTTTTATTATCGTTTCAGAACAGTCAATCCGTTGCCATAATTGAAAGCTCGTTGTTTAATTAACGAGAAAAAATTATTTTTAAAAAAAATTTCAGGAAACCATCTAAACAAAACAACAACTTAGTACCCATTTAGGATTGGTAAAGACATCTGATAATGTTATTACCAAAATTCTAATGATTAAAATCACTGTTTGATTCCAGTTAAAAAGATTTTATAGGGCTTTTAAAAATATTTTTCTGACTCATTAATATTCATGTTAAACATCAACAGCACGGCCTATTAAAAAATTGCGACCTGCAGTATGATCGTTCCTTGCTGTATGAAATGCGTCGTAATAAGTACCTTCTTCTCCTTCTTCTTCTTTTTCTTCTCCTTCTTCTTCTTCTTCTTCTTCTTCATGTTAAATTCTGCAGTCCATATGACGTTTCAAAATCCGGTCAGACTCTTAATTTCGCTATTTTTATCTTTTAGCAATGATGTGTGTCAAAGTATGCTTACACATGTTCTTACCCCAAATAAATCAAATAGATAAGATAAAACATAGTGGAAGGGTATCCTGAAAACAAACATACGAACAAAAAACACGATTTGTGTGTAATTTCTATTGAAAATCAGATGTTGGTCAGGTTTTCGTTTGACCCAGCGTGCCATTACGCAACGCCACGTCCCAAACATATATAGGTCCGATTTTTAGAAAAATGGTCTTAAAATAAGCGTAAGGCTTTAAGAAAAAATGTCAAGAAGTTTCAACGCGAAAAAATAACAACCGGCGGATTCCGCCTTCAGGCTCTTTTAGGCTTGAACCATTGTGTATGAAATTTTAACGATTTACACACACAGTTTTGCAAACCACTGCAATTTTTAAAAGTGATTAAAAGTCATTGCAACAATATTGTTCGAACGAAGTATTTTGACCAAAATTTAATATAAATTTACATCTCTTAGCATAATGCAAATGCAATTTACAATTCAAGATATTGCAGGATGTATTTTTGCCATGGTAATCAGGAACCGTCGAATTAGGTGATTAATACACCATAATTTAAGTTTGAACACAAAATTAGACGAAAAACAATACACCTTTCGTCTTTTTCATATTTTTTACGTTTATTTTGAATAATAAGAAAACATTTTTGTTCAATATATGTTTGTTTTTGAGAAACGGAAACGACAGTGGCCTTTGTAAATGCTCTAAAGCTTTGGGAGAAAGCGTTCAAATTAGAAAGGCAAGATTGGACAGTTAAGGAGTTAATCGTAACAATCTTACCCCGTGAATATTTGATAGAATTTATATAACGCGTTATGATTTACCCTTTTGAGGTCTTAAGTTGAAGAAGGGGTCAGGTTTTTTTGTTCTTATCGTAATCGCCATATCTGTACTAAATTGTTTTGTGTTTTTACGTTGTCCCTATTAGAAATGAGCGTTGATTTATAGAATATTGAATGAATATCATTAATTTTGTACAATGGATACTCAGTTATATTTAAATTATTATATACTTAGTATAGAGTAGTAGTAATAGTAGTTGGAGTAGTGGTAGTAGTAGTAGCGGTAGTAGTAGTAGTAGTAGTAGTAGTAGTAGTAGTAGTAGTAGTAGTAGTAGTAGTAGTAGTAGTAGTAGAAGTAGAAGTAGTAGTAGTAGTAGTAGTAGTAGTAGTAGTAGTAGTAGTAGTAGTAGTAGTAGTAGTAGTAGTAGTAGTGGGAGTAGGAGTAGTAGTATTATCTTATTATTATTATTTGCATTATCATGATAAGCATTATTATATGCATTATTATTATAAGCATTATTCATTTCTTTTATTTTGAAGCATATTTTCTCCAAAAATGTTGGATTCAGTGCCTGTAAGCCACTAGGACCCTACAAGCAAGACTGTGAATACATTGCAAAAATATTTTTACCACCTATTATGGAATTTGTGGCTTCAAAAGAGGTAAGAACAATATAGGCCTATTTGAAAATCGCTCCGAATGCGTACTTATGTATTTCCTATGTATTTAAGACCACCAATACATGTACAATTATGTTGTTAGATCCTATATTTGTTTTAATAACATAAACAGAAGTATGCAGCCTTAGGCCATATTTTGGAGGAAGTCAATACCAATCAATACCAATAACAAACCCAGTCAGTCAAAAAAAAAAAAAGTCATGGGTGATAAGGGCGTTCTGTTGGTAAGATTTTATAGTAGGTCTTTTGCTCTATAATGGGCGATGACCTGCTATCTCGTTTTCAACCCCTCGTTCACGTACCTACGCTATTTTCTACGTCGTTGGGTGATACCATAGTATAGAGTAGGGTCTCATCTTTCCATTGACAAAAAAAACCACATGAAAATCAGTCAAGCCATTATCTCACTTATCCTTGATGATATAATTTTTTTAATTAATGATTGCAAAGGGGATACTCTAAGCAATGTCAATGTTATATCTTAGAGACACTACCGTAGGTGTTGCCAGTTGTTTGTTATAGCCAGTTGTTGTTGCCAAATTTATAGCAATTTTCATAGGTGGGGAAAATCTCAATGGTTACCATGGTAACACTGATCTTATGAAATTTAAATTAATATGGTTGGATCAGGAATATACTAGTTTACAATAATGAATTAAAATAATTTTGTCAATTTCTTTCTTTTTCTCTATATTGAGAAAAAAACGATCCTGGGGTGACTTTGAACGCCCATATCTCCCATATAAATACATGCATTTAGAAGGGTAACCAGTGCCCTTGATTGTTGCTTACTGATTTTCAGGTCTTGGCGTCGTTTTTGCATTATCACACATTTTTGTATTTTTGTGATCAAAACAATTATATTTCTGTGGGATAATGATATTTTCTAGTTCTAGGAATGTATTTTATCTCACACTGTTCCAGGAAAAAGGTGTCCTGTTCAAAGTCACCCCATGCCGGGGTGACTTTAAACAGTACTTAAAAAAATAAAAATATATATTCAACATAACAGCTAGATCTACAAAAATGCAACATGAGAAAGACCATGCCCAAGGAGGTATTTTGAAAGCAAAATATCGTAATTTTTTCCATGTTGAAAATAAAAAAAATGGCAAAAACTGAAAAAAGCGTTCAAAGTCATCCCCGTTTAAGGTATCGTGATTTTTTTCTGCGGGCCTTTTCTTTTCTGAACGACAAGCTTTTTGGGATAAACATGTGCCAAAACACTGAGAATGTGCGAAATTCAAAGGCATAATTATGAAAAATCCTTCGACTCAGTCAAGACCAATGTAGTTTTGAAGGCACTCACCTAACAAGGCATTAGCAACAGATACGTTGCATTGATCAAATATATTTATTCTGCATGCACAACCAAAGTCACTCTTCGCAAAAAAATCATTCCAAAACCAATCAAGAAATTAGTTAGGCAAGGAGATACCATATCACCTACTATTCACAGCATGCCTGGAAAGCATCTTCAGAGAGATCAATTGTGATCATTGCAAGTGACCTCAAAAAGTAGTCTGAGCCTGAGACAAAAGTGTTGACAAGACCCTCAGCCGCCACACATACAGTCACAGTCAACAATTATAGCTCTAGAACAAGTAAAGGAATACATATACCTGGACAACGAGTCAGACTTGTAGACAGAAACCTTGATAATGAGATTAGAAGAAGGATAAAGGCAGGATGGCAGGCATTTGGGAGACATAGCTCAATCTAGAAAGGAAATCTTTCAATATGTTTGAAAAAGAGATTTTCGACCAATGCATTCTCCCTGCTATGAAACATGAAAAGAACAAAGTGTTGGCAGGACCCTCAGCCGCCACACATAATATACATTCACAATAGCCGATTCCGAGTGTGAATGCAACTAGAAAGTGTCTCGCTCGTGACTATATTATTAGTGATTTCAAATTACTCTCGTTGTGGCTGTCTCGGTCGTGAGCTTTTATTGTTGCAAACTACGCAAGAGCTTTGAATGTACATTCATGTAGATTCCTGGGATGTACATCCATATACATTCAATTCGATACGTTCGTGTGCCTTACACTCTGCGAGTGCGTGTGCGTTGACGAGCGACTTGGTAGGACGCATTGGTACAACGCGTAAGCGCAAACACATACGTGCAGTTGAATACGCAGCGTGAATCCACATCTGTTTGACGTGTCATCCTGTAGACGCAATTGGGCTCTCTTCAGATTTCCGAAATGCAGATAGTGTTTACACGGTCGTACGTCAATCTGACTTTACTACATTTGTGCGTATTGACACGCTGGGGTATGCGTATGTGTGGAAATAACACAACTACGCGTATGTACACGCGCAGTCACTTAAGCTCGTGTGATCATTTGCTGAAGTCCAGTTTAATCTACATGCATCTAGATGTACGAAGTACAGATTCTTCTCCCGAATGCACATCGATGTACATTCCAAGCTCTCGTGTACGTGTAGTTTTCCCCAGTGTAAACGCCCAAGCCGTGTTCATGTGAAAACGCAATTGCTATGTTGACACGCTGCTCGCGACTCAAACAGAGACTAGACACGAGTAGTCATGGCTAATATGTGTTACTCTTTTAGATCGGTCACTACCGCCACTATTGTAAAGATTGGTCTCTGACACTAGAAGAGTGGTGTCAGTGAGTGACCAATCTTTAAAAGAGTGGCATTTTTAAAGAGTTAAGTATATCTATTTCGAGTAAAAGCACGTTCGTTCAATTTCAAACTAAAAGACTGAAATGCCACCATTTTCGAGTGAAACAAAATTCACTCCAAGAAAGAGTGACCGTTCACTCTTTTCATTTTAGAGTGTATCATCAAGTAATTAAACATGACATGTTCAATAAACTACGAAAAATATACTGTTTTTCTCAGTTTTCTCAATTTTGTCGAAATGTTAGATAGACAAATATTTTGTTAGTGTGACGATTTTTGTCTAACTATTTTTGGGGTCAATGCATCGATTGCATTGATTGACTATAACAGTAAGGGCACCTGTTTTTGTATGTTTCTAGACTAGCGCACATTTGGGCGCGTAATACAAACTCACTATTTAATGAAAGCACACATTTACATGCATGCTTATAGAAAATGAAGAGTTTGCTAGTGGTGTATCTATTATTACTAGCCTAAAATAAAGAAAGTAAAAGATTTAACCCCTTACCTTCATCCTCCAAAATTAATTCAAATCAAATTAAATCAAATCTTTATTTTCATATAACATATAACAAATTCTTGAACACATACATCTTCATAAAAAAGAACACTAACGCGACAATATGGAGGACATTGCTTGATAACCAATAAGAGTTGTAAGTAGCAATTGCCTTTACGATAAGGACAAATGAAAATAGTGAAACGGAAACAGATCAAAAATACGACAAGCGGAAGGAAACTGACCAAAACATTGATCATTTATATCGTTAGACTAAGATTCTTATAAATTGTGATCGGAAATTTTTACTGATGTAGAGTTCTTAAGGGATTTATCTAAAGAATAGGACCATTATATCCCGGCATTATATCTAATAATCCTTGAGCAAGCACCTGATATAGGGGTCATCGGTACCAAATAGGTGAATATAAATAATATGGGCATCGATCGATGCATATCGATGAGACTCTGAATAAACCATAATCTGGACCACCGATGACGTAATGAAGTGAAGGTTACGTAAAGGTCACACGCCACTAATAAATAATAATAATATATGTTGCTCAAGGTGTTTGAAACAAGCATAGATCTGTGTCTTAAGGAGGGGGTACACTCTAAGAAATTTCCCGTAAATTTTACGGTAAAATCACTGGCAATTCGGTTGCCAACACTTTACCGTAAAATTTACAACTTTGCCGTAAATTATTATACGGTATTTTACTGTATTTTTACACGTGGCTGTTTATTTTACTGTATTTTACCGTTAAATCATTTTATATGGACCTTTCCTACCTGTTTCAAAGCATTGGTGTATTTTGACACCAATTTTCAACTTAAAATCGGATGTTTTTCAGTGTCAAAATAAGCATCCTTAGCCATTCTCAAGAACAAGGCATGTTTGCAGATTGCCACACCAAGGGAAAATGTGCAGCCTTGGTACAATAACTACAGATATATTGTATATTTAGTATATATTTTCTGTGGTGTAAAATTGCTTTTTTGCTATTAATTTACGGACCTTCCCCGTTTTTGCCACATATTTACGGTAAAATCCCGTAAAAAGACGGTCATTGCATTAAATAACTGATATATGCCGTTAAATTTACATTACGTCCGTAATTATTTTCTTACGGGATTTCACTGTTAAAAAATACTGGTTTCTACCGTAAAAATATGGTCATTTTTAAGAGTGTACAGTGGTCAGCAACCCAATTTTCAAAATCGATTTTCAACCTTTTCCTAAATGCCGGCCAAAATGTATGATATACCACCACGAAGCCCATAACCCGTACTTTTTTAAAAACGGTTGTCGTTTTAGTCTGGTTGCCATGGTAACCAGGCTAGGCCTCCGATTGGTCAAACATTGTGCCAAACGTAACTCAAAAAGCAATTGTTGCAGTACTTTCAAATTTGGGTGGGTAGTACATAAGAGTAATAATCACAAAACCATGAAGCCGGATTTTTTCTGCGGTTGCCATGGTAACCGTGATCCAACCAATCAGGACATTTCTAACCATAATTCAAATTTGAAAATAGATATCAAAAATCCGGCTTCAATTGTTTTGTAGCCCTTTGTTAGCTTATTATCTGTGCCAAATTTCATGGCTGTACGACTTTTCGTTTTTTAGTTACGTTTGGCACAATGTTGCAACTTTGCGCGTTTTCCTATTTTTAGATATTAACGAAAACATTTTTTTTTTAAATAAAAATTGGCAAATGTGATAAAATGAATACTTAAGTTAAACGTGGTAATTATATTATTAAAGATAATTATTTTACAAACATTTTGAACCCATTTTGGTTAAAATCGCATAAGAAATAGCGGTTTAACAGATTTTTTAAAATTAACAGGTTAAAATATAGCAGGCTGAGGTAAAATAAAGAAATATATAAGAAATGCGGTAAACCATTAAATTTGATTGGATATGATGGGCAACATAATGTTTTGATAAAATATTCAACTTATTTCATAAAACTTGTTAATAATTTACAGAAAACTAATTTAAACCGAAATTCTTGAAAATCACAGGCAGGGTGTTTTTGCCATCCGATTATTTGTGACTTCCTTACTTTGAACGATCATAACTTTGGAACCGCAAGTCCGATTGAACTCAAATAAAAAGCATTTGAAAGCAGAGATTCTGCAGTTTTATGTAGTGTATTTAAATTGTTTTGATGCTAGAACAAAATTTTGAAATCTGTGACCACTGTACCCCCTCCCCTTAAAGATGTGCCCCAGGAACATCTTTAACTTAGAATAAGCATTTTTCTCACGCAATGAGTCTGTCCCTGGTTTGTCACAAAACTCTTAAAACAATGCCTATGAGTACTTTATGAGTACTTCTACACAGTCATCTGAATTGCACCAGTGACGTTTTACTGTCTCACAGAGTCCATGCGAAGTCACATTACCAACTCTACCTCACTACACGTCAACACAGTCATGCATAAGGTCCCTGAGTGAATATTGTGCTCAGCAGTGCACAGGCACAGCGACCATCACTTCAATCGCTTGACAACAGACAGGAACTCCCATTGGTCGATGGTCATAATATTGGGTTATGAAAATGTATAGATTGGAAAACCAGTTTTTTACAGAATCATTTGACATATTTTATACTGTAAATATGCATTGAACGGTTTAGATAACGGTTGTTGAAAGTCAAATTTGTTTACATATGGGTAGCCCTTTTTCGCTTCTTCGGGTTTACAAAACGGGTGGTAGTCGAAAACCCCGGCTGCGCGTCCGTACCCAACCGAAATCTGAGTACCCCGGGTTTCAACAATAACTTCATTATATTTTAGAGAATAGTTATAAGTCTGACTGATATAGTTTGCTACAAAACAAATGAAAACTAAGATCAATAACTTTACGAAAATTTAAAATCTTTACGAATAAATTTTATGTCAGCGGAAACATATTTTAAACGTGTTTGCACATCGGCTATTACTTCTAAATGAGCTTCCTCAAACAAGAGTTTATGAACTGATGTATGGTAACAACAACCCGAGATCTACTCGTATTGTTTTTAAATGAGAAATGTACTTGACACCTGGTTGACGTGAGTTTGTCCTTTTTAAGGACTCTTCTTGTTGAACTAGTAATGTAACATAAATCAACATGATCAAGGACGGTTTCTTTATGGTGTGTCAGGATTGATTGATTTTTAGCAGGATTATTCCTTAAACACTAATGGTTTATTCAGAGTCTGTCGATATGCATCGTACGACGTCAATCGACGCGCAGTCTCTAACACGCGCTATTCCTTGTGCATAGCGCGTGTAAAGACTGGGCATCGATCGATGCATATCGATGAGACTCTGAATAAACCATAATCTGGACCAACCATAATCTGGACCACCGATGACGTAATAACGTGAAGATTACGTAAAGGTCACACGCCACTTATTAAGATTCCTTTTTGTTTTATACGTAAAGATGCCATGATATTTGGCCCATAATTTCACATTCAGGGCGTTTCAATGCACTATAAAAAACCTTCGATATTATAAAATAAAATATAATATAATTTCCTGTTAATTAAGATGCACTCTATTTTAATTAACAAATTAAAGATGTATGATTTAGATGAAAGCTGCATAAATTGGTTTAAAAGTTACCTTTCAAATAGGACTCATTGTACTAGCACTAACGGAGTTACATCAAATGAAGTAATGTCCAAATGTGGAATTCCACAAGGCTCAATTTTGGGCCCACTACTCTTTATTACTTATGTTAATGATTTGCCCCAGATTGTCTCCAACAAAACAATTGTTAGCATGTATGCTGATGACACAGCACTGTACACAAGTTGTAGAAATATAAATGAACTAAATCGGACTCTTAATAATGATTTATGTAATGTAAGCAACTGGCTTTCTCGTAACAAGCTAAGTCTTAATATAGCAAAGACAAAACTAATAATACTTGGTTCAAAACCTAGATTGTGCAATATTAATGATGATGATATCAATGTCAATATAAATGGTATTAAGATAAAGAGAGTTACAAGCTGTAAACATTTAGGGTTCACCATTGATGAAAATCTTTCATGGAATGAACATGTTAATCATATCAACAAAAAAGCTGCCTTTAGTTTATATCAATTACGAAAGGTTAAATCAATTCTTCCAAGAAACATTATGTGTATGCTGTACAACAGCATCCTTGCGCCACATATTGATTATGGTGATACTGTTTGGGGAACGTGCAATTTATCTACTTTTCAGAAAGTTCAGCGATTACAAAACAGGGCTGCTAAGATCATTACTGGTGGTAGAAGAATGGATTCAAGTACCGAAGCCCTTCATGAATTAAAATGGCATAACCTGAAAGATCGGTACCTTTATCATGTTGCTATTAATATGTTCAAGGTGGTCAATGAGGAAACCCCAAAGTATCTTACTGACAGATTTAATATCAAAGATTCAGGATATGCACTCAGAAATTATAAAAATCTTTCGATTCCTAAACCAAAAACAGATTTTAAGAAGCGTTCTTTCTCTTACCATGGTGCAACGATATGGAACTCTCTGCCCAATGCAATCAAAACTTCGTGCAATTTATACCAGTACAAAAAGAAATATCTTAAAGAGTATATTTGATTAAGTTATTCATCTCAGAGTGTTCTTTAATTTTATCTTCTTTATCGATGTTGTCATGAACCTTTTTAATGGTTTCCCAACCTTTTAATTTATGTTTTTGTTTCACATTATTTTTCTTATCCTTTTTTGTTACTTATAAAATGGCGCGTTGTGCATTCTTCTTGGCTGCAAATATCTCTGATATCACTTGTAAAGGCCCCCTGGGTAGGTTACCTTCGGGGTAGGCTGCAGGTACATTACCTGCGGCCGTCTACACATCATGCATTTGCAGTAGTTTGTACTTTGTAGCAAGTTGAATGCACTTCTCTATATTGGTGCTTGCCTGTCAACTACATCTTTTATAAGAGTTATGAGAGGGATGCGTAGTAGGATGGGCGGGTGGTGTGCTGGTGGGTGTGTATAATGGGTGAGTGTGAATTACATTTTCATCATTTGCATCTATTTCTTATTTAATTTCCAATCATAGTTTGTTTAATTTGTTTAATTTTTCGTGTTTCATGCTCAATTGTGTTTAAATAGTTTTGTTTTAATTCTGTATATATTTTGTTGTTACTATTGTAAACGGTTCAGGGGAAGAACAACTGATTTTTATTTGTTGATATCTGATATCCGTTTTTAAATAAAGTTTTGAATGAATGAATGAATGAATTTCATGGGGGTTTGAGCTGGTCAATTTTTTGCTAGACTATCGCAAAGATTTACCATCTTACGTACTTCTATATAGATCATTTTGCGATGATCCTAAAGTATGGGCAGGGCAAATATCACCAAATATCTGTACATGTTTGTGAAAAATAAAAGTTTCTCATCAATATTTAAAAAGACACATCTGAAGTATAAATCTAGACCAAAAAAAAGGCACTCAAGCTGCATTTTGACAGTTTTTGAGATGCTTTAGGTCAACCGGTATGTGACGTAATGGCGTCGTAGTAATTGTGTCGTCTGCTATCATTGGGCACCTTATAGTGGCGTGGACTATTAACCAGCGATGATTGACGAAAACAGTAATTAAATGAGCTATGGATTATATTGGGATAAAGTATCAGGGACCGGGTCGTACATAGTAAATAAACACTGAAGCAAACCTATATCTTGCACTTTTTCACAGGACCCTTTGTTAATGTGTGATAGAATGAAATTTTGCAAGACTGGAGAGAGAGACTAAGCTTATACAAGTTGGCTTTCCGATTTATTGACAAGGTATACAACACACTCAATTGAAAAGTGAGACAGAAATACTTCTTCTCAACGCGGGTGAAAAGCTTATGACAAGAAGAAGAAGAAGAAGAAGAAGAAGACGAAGAAGAAAGAAGAAGAAGAAGAAGAAGAAGAACAGAAAAGAAGAAGAAGAAGAACGAAGAAGAACAGAAAAGAAGAAGAAGAAGAACGAAGAAGAAAAGAAAAACGAAGAAGAAGAGAAGAAGAACAAGAAGAAGATATTTAAAATGCCTAACCGTAAACGATCAACAGAAAATAGCTTTTAGGGTAACAACAAGAACATTCATTGTGTTGCCATCGTGTTTCAAATTAAGAATGACGCAAGTACTGATTTTAACAATTTTATATTCTGTTGATATCTTGTAATGTTAGGCATTTTAATGGCTGCTTTAATCAATTTTAATGGAAATAAGCTACATGTATTTGGGCTTCCTTCTCGGCGGCTATCTTGAATTTAAAAGATTCCTAAAAACTACTGTCAAACTATAATGTATTTAATATGACTCCAGCAATAATTTCCTTTATATCTTTGGACATAATTTGTTTTACAAATGTTTTTTTACGCCATTATGAAAATATCGTATTTTAGCTGCCAACATCCTTATCAGTTTGTATATTTCAAACAAATACGGACCTTAAAATTGAGACGTGAGAGATGTTGAAAAACAATATTCTTGTTTACTAAAATATTGTACTATGCCTCTTCTAATTCCAGATTATCTGAGAGCCTTCTAGATGTTCCATTATGAAATATCCGATGCAAAGCGTATTATCGTTTATTAAAAAAAATAATGCTTATTAACTTGCCGTGCATGAGGAAAGGGAAAGAAAGAATAGAATGAATTATTTACCTCATATATAGATTCCTGTCCTCTGATTGGTTAAAAGTGAGGGCTTGGATTTAACTAGGCTCTATAAATTTACTATGCCCGGGGTATATTTTTCACTAGGCCCGCTCAATGCACTTTGCGCCGTGTAACTCGAGCTTCACGCGCGCTACTACACCATAACTAACCAGATGACAAAAATCTATGTATTCGGTATATAAAACTGCTTTTTGTTCGGGGTAAGGTTAAAATTATTTCCCCTCGGTGATCTCAAAACCATGAATATGCCCGAAGCGATCACATCGGGACAATTCTTTTAACTATGCCCCTCAAAGCAGTCAATATTTGTATATAAAGGAAGGTCACAAATTGAGACCGATACCGTATACATCTTTTCATTTACGTAATAGTCCAGTTAACTTAACTGAAATTTGCTTGAAAGGTCAAATTATTAGAATAAAAATGAAACTTCTACTATGCATTTTCTTAAGGTGCCAGAAATAAAATACAAAAAAGTTTACCAAAATCAACCCTTGCGAAGTATGGGAACAATGGGAAAAACAATACTAAAGCAATGTCACATCATCATGAAGGGGGGGGGGATACGTTTTTTTTTCCAACAATTCGTTTAGATCAGGAAAATAAGATATTAGCACAGAGAAAAACTACAGAATCTCTACTTTCTAACGCTTTTTATTTGAGTTCAATCGGACATTCGGTTCCGAAGTTATGGCGATTTTAAGACAGGCAGTCAAAATTTTCTTGACGTTTTTCCTATACATTTGTATATAGAAGACATTCACCCTGTGATTTGTAGGATTTTCATTAAAATTAGATTTTAATAAAATAAATACATTTGCCTATAAAATAAATCAATTATTTTATCAAGATAATGCATTGTGAATAATATGCAACTAAAATTTCGGAGTTTGTCGGTTTTTTTATGCATTTCTTCATTTTATCTCATCCTGCTATATTTAAACATGCTATTTTTAAAAAATCTGTAACTCCGCTAAATTAAATCCGATTTTCACCAAAATGGGCTTAAAATGTGTGTAAATTTGTTATCTTTCATAATGTTATTGTTACTTATAAATTTGAGTATCATAAAAATATTTTTTTCAAGTTTTTATTTTTTGCCAATGTATAAAGGCCTATATCTCCAAAGTCAAAAAACCGCAAACATGCGATACGAAAACAAACGTAACTCAAAAACAAAATATAGTATCAAAAAGATTTTTGGGATACTTATTAAGCATAAATAGGCGGAGAAAACCATGAAGCAAATTTGAATTATGGTCCGAAATTACCTGATTGGTCGGCTCCTGGTTACCATGGCAACCAAATCGAAAATCCGGATTCATGGTTGTCTCCGTATTGTTATTATACACCACATACCCAAATATGGTGAACATGCAAGATTTTGTTTTCTAGTTACGTTCGTTCTTGTGTTAAGCCAATCAGAGGCCTAGCGTCGTTACCATGGCAACCAGTTCAAAACAAAACATATTTTTGGAAACCTCTTAACCTAAGCTTCAAATTGATATATAATACTCTTGGGTAAACACGCACTAACATCATGAAATCATGATCCGCGGTTAAAAACGTATACCACCCCCCCTTAATTAAGTACCTTTATGTAGTCGAGATTGCAATGACTAGCTTTGAAGTATGCCTCAAATAGTGGACTTACACTTTCTTAGAGTACCTGTTTATGCGGCTAAGTGGTTCCGACTTGAATGACTGTTCCGAATGTCGAAATGTGACTCGGATATGGGGTGAAAAAAGTGACTAGGCATCCGAGTCATAATTTTGACCCGGTGTAGCAGGAATGTAAGTCCCCCGTTCTTATTGTCCGGGTTGCACAGTAAAGTTTTTGCTAACAACTCTCACGCAACATTAGTTTCACGCTTTACTCCGTTATGGTCTATGGAAGGCGGACTACCATTTCAGGGGACTTTGATTCCTTTCACACCGGCATAAATAAGAGTGTACGAACATTGTGAACATAGCTTTAATCGTAGCAATGGGTGGTAACACCAAAACCTGAATAGCATAAATTTGATAAGGAAACCACAAAGGGGTTATAGAGTAATACGCACAAAACCATGAAGCCGGATTTTTTCTGAGATTGCCATGGTTGGTTGGCTCCCGGTTAGGGAGCCAACCAATCAAGACATTTCTAACCATAATTCAAATTTGAAAATAGATATCAAGATCCGGCTTCATGCTTTTGTAGCCCTTTGTTAGCTTATTATATGTGTCAAATTTCATAAATGTACAACTTTTCATTTTTGAGTTATGTTTGGCACAATGTTGCAACTTGCTATTTTGCATTTTGCTATTTTGAGATATTAATGAAAACATCCTTTTAAACATTTAAAATTGGCAAAACTTATAAAAATTAATACTTAATTTAAATATGGTAATTATATTATTAAAGATAATTAATTTACAAATATTTTGAGCCCATTTTCGAATAAACAATAGCGGTTTTACAGATTTTTTAAAATTAACAGGTTAAAATATAGCAGGGTGAGGTAAAATAAAGAAATATATAAGAAATGCGGTAAACCTTGATTGGAAATGATGACAAAATAATGTGTTGATAAAATATTCAACTTATTTCATAAAACTTGTTAACAATTTACAGAAAACTAATTTAAACAGAAATTCTTGAAAATCACAGGCTGGGTGTTTTCGCCATACAAATGTATAGAAAAATCATCCATTATTTGTGACTTCCTTACTTTAAACGATCATAACTTTAGAACCACAAGTCCGTTTGAACTCAATTGAAAAGCAAAGCATTTGAAAGCAGAGATTCTATAGTTTTATGTAGTATATTTATCTCGTTTTGATGCTAGATTTTTTTTTGAAATATGTGACCACTGTACCTGCCCCCCCCCCCCCTTAAAACGAAACTGGTACAAAATGAACTGATACACAGATGGTATTTATTTATTTGTTTAATCTACATTGTATCTATCTATTCATTTACTCCTTTTTATCATGTTTACAGTGATATTATATTATGCACCTAGGTCCAGAAGGGTTCAAATTGGCACATGTATCATCTAGCGTAACAAATATCGTCTCACTGGCTTGTCGAATACAAAAGAAATAAAATAAAACCCTTTTCGATAGAAAATGTGTGATCCATAAGGAAAAGGGTTTTTTTCTCAATATCTTGCCACTTTTTTTTTCAATGAACCCTGTGAATTATTAAACACATATTTATGATCATTTTTCTCTCGTTTTTATAGTAAAAATAGGCGCGTAAAGATGGGCAACTTCACAAGTGAAATGTATATAAGTGAGTTCTGAAAATTAATTGGCTGAATTGACATTTGCTGGTAACCAATCGAAATGAATAATATTTATCGATGTAGAACCCCCATTTTTTATTTTGTCACATGACTCGTTTTTACATGCGAGTCAGTTCAAAAATAGCATTTTTGAAATGGGTTTTTTTTTTGAGGGGGGAATAAGTACAATGTCTATAGGGAATGTGACATTATTTAGTGTTGATTCAAAAACTTTCCACTGAAAATTTGTTTCGATTTTTTCACAATAGGTGTGCGAAAGTATGTTCTTTCAATTAACAAACTAAAAAGTGGGGTTACCGACCTATGTTTCACGACAAATGAGAAAATGGGAAATTGTTTGGCTTTAAAACACTATTCTGAGTATATACTGCGCATGTGTGTTGCTACACTTGCTAAATCAAAAAAGTGCGTATCAGTATGCGTTGATCAGCCAACTTAAAAATGCAAAAATATGTGGAATAGGTTGTTTTTCTTGATAAATAAGACTTTATTACAGGGTGAAAACGATCAAGTATCCCTTCACAATTTTTAAGATGTATTTTGTCGATGGGGTAAAATCCGTAGAATCCCCCTGGAGTGGGGGTAAACTAAGTGCACAATATATGGTTAAGGCTGGTGTAGACCTTCAAATGGCATAAACCGTTTTTGTACTCTAACTTTCAAACTAATTACATAAACTAATAAAAGTATACATTTTTAGAAGCGATTTTTTACCCTGAACATGATGATGATATCAGTTTTTGACCAAAAATGTCAATTTTAGCAAAAAACATATTTTTTGCCCCAAAATTTCTGGAAAGCCTAACTAAAATATGCTGTCATGAAATTTTGAACTTTTTCGCTTTTTGGAATTTAGAAACAAATGTCTAGGAACGGTTTTCTCAAATTTTTGATTTTTAACTTGCCAAAAATAGGTCAACAAATGCAAAAAATCCCACCGCTGCCACCAAAATGACAAATTTTTGCCTATTTTTGGCATTTTTTCAAAAAATAAGATAACAATCAAAAATTTGAGAAAACCGTTCCTAGACATTTGTTTCTAAATTCCAAAAAGCAAAAAAGTTCAAAATTTCACGAATGCAAATTTTAGTTAGGCTTTCCAGAAATTTTGGGGCAAAAAATACGGTTTTTGGCACTTTTTGCCAAAATTGACATTTTTGGTCAAAAACTGATATCATCATCATGTTCAGGGTAAAAATCCGCTTCTAAAAATGTATACTTTTATATGGTTTTTGCAATTAGTTTGAGAGTACAAAAACAGTCCATGCTAGTTGAAGGTCTACCCCAGCCTTAAGTAATATGTTACCCAGACACCACATATGAATACAAAATATTATTTATCTGAGCAGCTTGTAGGCCCCTACATGTTCACGGTCGTGACAGTTTAGATGAATCCATTTCTTACGGCTTTATTGCTCTATTGTGTCACAATGGCATTTCCTATATGCAATCCTGTATGCTATGTTTTGTCGATATAATGTTCTGTTGATAAAAAAAGTTTGAAAAGCTGATTTAACAAATATTCAGAACATTATATATTTTGCGAGAACAGAAAATGGTTGAAGTACAATAGCCGAAACATATTTTGATTTTTGGCGGCTATCATAGGAAAATTGAGGTCTGTAATATCCATGAACAAATATTGTAGGTCTAAATATTGAGGTTTCTGTCGACAGGCCTTATGTCGACATAAAGCATATCTCGACATGTCGACATGAAATCTCATTTGTCAAGGTCAGCAAAGGTCAAAAGGTCATTTGAGGTCAAATTTTCAAAATGTTCAAAAGGTCTTTCTAGTTGACCTTTTGACCCTTTGAACCTGCATAAATTAAACTCTGACCTTGGATAGCCTTTGACACAAGGTCAAGGTCAAAGGACCATTTGAGGTCAAATTACCAAAATATTCAAAAACTTGACCTGAGGCCATTTCAAGGTCAAAACTTGGCCTAAGGTCACCATATGCACCCTTGGAACTTGGATAGCCATTGACCCAAGGTCGAAGTCAGTCAAGGTCAAAAGGCCATTGACGTTAAATTTCCAAAATGGTCAAAAGGTTAACCTCAGGTCAATTCAAGGCCAAAAAACGACCTCATTGTGAGATCAAAATGGTATCAGATCATCCAAGGTTATTTCAAGGTTATGGCCTTAACTTGTGAACCGTTGACCCCCATTGACCAAACGTCTTTAAACCGTGGTCCCACATGGACAAAACACTCACCAGTAAGGTGACCATTTTGGGATAATACATTTTATATACTCGCTCTGAATTTAAGTTTAGTCACGCCTTGTGAAATTCCTAATAAAGGCAATCATCAACTGTATTTTCTCCGATTTAAAATGTTGAATGCCTGCAAAAAGAGGAGCCTATATAGAAACATGGCTAAGACATTGATTTCAAAGCGAGTAAGAATAGTTAAACTAATGCCCTTATCAAGAATTTCTGTAGGACAAGTTCAGGGAACGAAGGATATACTGGATATGTGAATGGAGGTTACAGCCTCATGTCTCTTTTGAAGCAAGGCTACATAATGACCTTTGTAAAGAGGTACACACACTAATCATAAGTATTGCAACATCGTCGTCTGTGGTAATGGCGCACAATTTAAATAGCGTTTTCAAAACGTTGGTATGAAAACATTGTTATGCTAGTTATAATGATATCTTTATCAAGTTGTTTTCATGTTTCTTTTCTTTAATTATTTGGATGAATTGACACTTATTTCAATAACTAGGGGGCTAGCCATGCAATTTAATGATATCGACTGCTCACTTCTACAATGCCACTCAGAATAAGCAATTCTTTGAGAGCTGATATCTGTCGAGGATCAGATGTTAAATTAATCAACTCATGTCTCGTGAAATGTGTGTTATTCAAGACTCGTCCGTTAATGTTATCTCACGTGTCTTACTTCAGATTTGCGTAATGCGCATGTGCGTTTAGATTTGTACTGCTAACGCTTTTTTTCGAAGATCCTGTCATCAACATTTAAAACATGCGTGCAGTCGAGTGTAGCGTCATTTTCAAGAACGATAAGTGGCAATTTACAAACTGTTGACATGTTCCTAAAATACTTTAACATTGATTTGCAGGTTTTTCGAATCATTACATACAAATTAAACCATGAGGCCTATATACCAATTTGTGTCATCAAAGAAAGGTTACAATGGTTGTAGCCGTCATATTTAAAACTCAAAACACTTATTTTTTAATTATCAAAACTTAATTAAACCCACACTCCTTAATGGAACCAATATGGCGTCAATTCAGGGCCGCTGTCACGTTCCTCGGCCAATTCGCCATCCCAACTCTTCGCCTCCCGTGTACAAGCGTGGTCAATTGTTTCCCTTTCGTTACTCTACACATAATGAGTCTACAATCCTTAAATATTCCTTCGATAATAGTTTGGCCCTATACGCAGGTATTTTCAGTGTCTGGGCAGTACTGAGCGACCAAAGACCAATGGGTAAAATGGCAAAAGCCTATTTTTGCAATATGATTGATGGTTTTCCATGTGCAGTCTTTCATGGACGACTGTTTACACGTGAGTTATAATATGCATTACTAGAATCCCCCGACGTCTAGTAATTCCAAAAATCCTTTGGTAGCAAAAAATAAAAACGCACAGCCATATAACAAAAACGGATTCTTTCGGTCCTTATATTAGGGCTACAATGTGCTTTCATTAAGCATCTCTCATAACGTCGCCATTTTGAAAGCAACAAAATTATTAATGGACTAAAAAAACAAGGGGGCTGTTTTAATGCATTGAACAATACATATTGGTAACATTGCTCAGCTAAATAAGAAATCAAATATTAACTATGGACGAGTTATACTCGCAAACACTATGATTCACGCTATGTTGCAATACTTCTTATAACGGAGTGTACATTAAACCAAAAGGTTAATTTAAGATAATTAAAACAATTTTGGACTTACCTGGAAGCACAAACGTATTTAGTACATCTTCCCCAACACAAAAATCCACAACATTCGTAACCAGACACTTTAGAGTAATATCCAGTATAGCTCGTTAAGGGTCCGATGCCGTACGATTCACGGTAGCTGCATTGACTGAAAATGCATGAAATGCATCACTCTTTATTAGCAAAAGACAAACAATTACAAATATCGAATGCATGATAAATAAATAAATAAATAAATAAATAAATAAATAAATAAATAAAGAAAGAAAGAAAGAAAGAAAGAAAGATACAGGCCCGTGTTTCAGAAAGATGTTTAGCTAAACCATTGTTTAACTGGGCATCAACTGTCCAGGAATGATACGCATCATTGCTCGTGCTGTTGGTGAGAAATACAACCTTGATTTAGCTAATTATCTTTCTGGAATACGGGCCTGCAGTGGCGGCGGAAGGTAAAAATTTTAGGGGGGACAGCATTTTTTGAGCAAAAAAGGTCGGAGGAAAATTATGATTTTTTTTTGTAATGCGCGCGTAGCGCGCGCTAAAAAATCTGTCAAATTGGCAAATTTAAACTAAAAATTATATAAAAAATCTTGAAATTTGCGCAGAAATGGCCAATTTTTACTAAAAATTAACAAAATATCTGAAAAATCGCGCGAAGCGCGCATTTGTTTTCAATTTTTAATGTTTATATTATCAAAACAAAGGGAAAATTTCAATTTCCTTTCCTTTTCTTTCTTTCTTCTTTATTTTTTGAGGGGGTCCGTCCCCCCCTCGTGAAACTTAGGGGGGGCCCCCCCGGGTCCGCCGCCTATGCGGGCCTGTAGTTCAGAAGAAAATGCATGGAAATTGTTAAAAACAATCGAGGATTCCAACCAGCGTTTTCATTGAGCTATCATCTGGCACGAGAGTTTGACGCTCTACCGACTGAGCTAACCGTTCCACTTGGAAATGAGGGCGTTAAGGTGAATCCATATGAAACCAGTCGAGTTGTTCGAACGTCATGAATTTATGAGGTTTCGGCGAAAAAGGGTCAATTTTTTCGAAGTAGTCTTTAGGCGTCATTTTGACGTTGATAATGGACGCAAAATCACTAGTAAAGTTCCATGTATAAACTAGAGACTCCATTAAATATGTACGCCAAAAATTGTGATATTCTGATAGGTGTAAGTGAGATTCAGTACTTCAAATTGACGAAAGGTGCCTCTAAGAGAATATAGTACAACAATTCTATTGCATTAACCGATGGAAAATAAAGTGTATCTTACCATTGCTCGGGCCCATCGGGCCATCGCCCTTCAGTAGGTGCAATACTGAAGTTTAACAAAACCAGAATCAGAACCAACAAAAGTTTGTGATCCATGACCTTTGTTAAGTCGATATATCTACAAATAAAAAAATATATAAAACACGTAAATTAATATATAGCCTATAGGCTATTAAATCATTGTAATGAAAATTAAAGCCGTAGGTAAAACAAATTGAAAAAGTAATGATATTTACAGGGTAATATCAGACAAGCATAATTTATACAATAACATATCAAAAATCTAGAAAAAATCTACTTGGTGGAACAGCGATTAATATGCATAAAACAAACTGGCTGCCGAAACAGGGAGTGAAATTATTTCAACATCGTTTAAATCATATTACAAAATAGTTCCACTCATCACAAGGAATCAGAAAAAGTATACTTTTACCCATCTCCGTAGCATGGTCAATGAGTTATATTAAAAACGTGAAAGTTATATATCATGGGTCACGTGATATGCCCTATGGGAAACAAAAATTTCAAAATTGTTGGATTTTTTTCTTCTAAATGGTCTCAAATTGTTTCTCTTGTAAAACTATTCACACGAAGTAATATTTAGCAATGGCTCAGATGTATTGCTGCTATGGTTACAGATCAAAGTAAACTTCGGGTTACAGATTCCAATGCAATGGCAAATATGGACTTCGTTTTGCCTGATTATACCATAACAACGGCTTATCAATGAAAGTAATGAATTGCCTAATACTACAGATGATTATAAATCGTTGCAAAATGTGCCGTAATACAAAAAACATTTCACCATTATGAACAATTATGGTACATAGCAAAAATGAACATCATAAGAAACAATGAAAATGAGAATGTTCATTCCAAATAAAAAATTTAACATAGTGGTTAAAATTAATTAACACCATTAGGAAAAACTTTGAATGTAAATGACTACAAAAATGACGAAGTCTATCTAGTCCTTTATGTCGACAGTCTTCCTTAGCCAACATGTACTGAGGATCAATTTCTTTCATCTCAAGTGATTGAAACGACCATTTTTCAAGAACTACATCATTTTTATGTGTGACCTTGCAAACCAATCTTTAATAATAAAAACAAGTAGGCGTTACATGGTCACATTTGTACGAAGCTTTATTTGTATCATTTCGGGTACTGATATTCTGATAAAAAGGACCGTCTTTTACGTATTCATTGTAGGCCTAACTATATTTTCTTTTATTTAGAGTTTTCAGCAACAGATCAAAGAAATTAAAGGTTCCATGTAGTTTCTTTTTATTATCGGAAAACACTGACAAAACTGACTAATGTCTACTTTAAAGTGCACATCAGTGTTCATTTTTAGGCCCGGTGCAGACTCCACTATCGTATAGAATATTTTGATTAGTTTCTATGCTGACGACAAAATGACGTAAGACCGAATAAAACACACAGTGTTATTCGATGACCTGCGTCATTTTGTCGTCAGCATAGAAGATTCTAAGCAAAATATTATAAACGATAGAGAAGTCTGCACCGGGCCTAAAAATGAACATTGATGTACACTTTAAAGTAGGCAATAAAAGTTAGTCATTTTTGTCAGTGTTTTCCGATAATACAAAGAAAATACATGGAACCTTTAATTTTCTTTGATCTGTTGCTGAAAACTCTAAATAAAAGAAAATATAGTTTGGCCTATACAATGAGTACGTAAAACACGATCCTTTTTTCAGAATATCAGTATAAACATCAACTGTCAAATGTGACCATATAAAGCCTACTTGTTTTAATTATTAAAGATTAGTTTGCAAGGTCGCACATAAAAATGATGAAGTTCTTGAAAAATGATGGAGACGATATCCATCGGGTCAATATGGTGTCAAAATTGTGTTTAAGTAACAGCGCAGAGCCATGTTTTGGGGGAAGGCATGGATGAGGTATTTGAATCCACTCTCTTAAAGTTGATTAATTATCATGAAAATTCATAAAACTGAAACCCTAATAGTTCATCGTTTTCAAAAATAAAACGTGCCATTTCTTCCTAAATTAGATATCCACATCAACACCTCCGTATAACGACACATTTTGTATTACAAATTGTAAGGGTACTGGTAGTGGCATAATTTAAAGCACACGATTGGATTGGAGATTAATGGTATCAGGTTGGAAGCTGAGATTCAATTTTGTCCATCCTTTTTCAATGCGGTTTCATTTCAGTATCTTTTCTAATTGAAAAGTTTTTGCATGACCAAAACGCATTCAAAACGGATGAATCGCTTCAGGGACCAATTCAGATAAACGCATGGGTTTCCGGATAGCCGCACCGCAAACGGACCGGATAAAAGGAATCACTCTCACTAAAAAACCATTATATCGATTCAAAAGACATCGCATGCGGAACGCATGCGGAATCGCATTGAAAACGGACGGTAAAAATTGAATCTCAGCTTAAACTTGATCCTATTCGTTCATATGTTTAAATTATACAATTACCAGTACCCTTATAGTGCAAAACGCAAACGGATATATAAAAGGAATCTGACCTTTACTGTGCAAAACGCACCGCAACCGCACCAAAAACGGATAAAAGGAATCTTAGCTTTACTCTCTCCACCACAAGCATGACAAGAAGGATATGAAATCTTTTCATAAAATCTTATAAAGACCAACACAAACCTACCTTTGTTAAGTTTGAGCTAAGATTTCAATATAAGAGGAAATATTCGTCTCTGCAGGTGTTGTCTGTTCAATCAAGGTGTCGCTGACTGTTTCACGCTAAATGATACATTCTGGGGTTCGAATTTTAATCGCAGATAGGTTATTCATAACTCTTTTTTTGCTCCATTGGTTTGCTTTGTTAAGAACGCATGCGTGTTTTATACTCATTTTGAATATGTTTAAGGTCCCTTGAAATTGTTAAACTTATTTCCATTTTAGGAAGGCATTTGATTGAATCGACCGCTGAGTCACCATTATATTTAATGCCACAAGTAGGGTAACCTTTTGGTAACAGACAGCAAATGGACAAAAATGTTGATGTCTTTCACTTTGAATGGCTTTAACCTAAAAACTATTAACACTAGGGTACGAAAAGACCATTGTAATTTAGTTACCAGCATATTTAGAAAATTTAGAAATTAGACATTCGAAAAAATATAAGTTTTTAGCCATTTTTAGACATTCGTTATTTGAAGGAATTTTCACTCCAAACTCTTTTGGGGCACGAATTAGGTCATATATGGGTCATGTGGGGTCATTTTTAGAAATTCGAAAATTTCAAAAAAGTTTTTTCAGTCAGCCAATTTTTAGACATTCGTTATTTGAAGGAATTTTCACTACAAACCTTTTTGGGCACGAATTAGGTCATATGGGGTCACTTTAAGAAATTCGTTTTTTTCAGTCAGCCAATTAATTACGAATGTCTAAAAATCTGCTCAAAAGAACTTGAAATTTTTTCGAAAATGACCTCAAGTGGCCTCATTTGACCCAATTTGTGTAGAAAACATGACCATTTTCCTAAAATCCACTACATTACGAATGTCTAAAAATCTGTGTAAAAAAAACCCTTAGAAATTTTTTGGAAATTCGATTTTACGAAAATGACCTCAAGTGACCCCATTTGACCCAATGCGTGTAGAAAACATGACCATTTTCCTAAAATCCACTAAAATTACGAATGTCTAAAAATCTGTGTAAAAAAACCCTAAGATTTTTTGGAATTCGATTTTCCGAAAATGACTTAAAGTGACCTCATTTGACCCAATAACATTTAGGGTTACGAATGTCTAAAAATCTTCTCGAATGTCTAAAAATCTGCTCGAAAAAACTTACGGATTTTTTTTTTTGGAATTCCGAAAATGACCTCAAGTGACCCATTTGACCCAATTCGTGTAGAAAACATGACAATTTTCCTAAACTCCACTTGATTACGAATGTCTAAAAATCTGCTCAATTTTTTTTTCGAATTTTGAATGTCTAATTTCTAATTTCTAATATGCTGCTAACTTTACCGTGGTACGAAAAGTAGATATATTCTGAACATGAAAGAGTACATAAAATGAAATTTTCCTCTTCTTGTTTCAAAGTCATTTTACAGGGTCACTCAATATACAGGGTGCACCATAAAAACATAACAACAATGTCTTTGAATCAAAATCATGCAGAATTTTTTCCACAAGTGCTACATGCAAAGGCATTTTGTAGAAAGACACTACATGATAATGAAAGTAGAACATTAAGGCCTTGCTGGGAAGCCCGAAAACCCGAATTTCCCCGGACCAGACCGGACCGAAACCGGGTCGGGAAATTTTTTAGAGCTATTTTCGGGTTCGGTCCGGTCCGGAAAAAATATAACCGGGGTAGACCGGGTCGGGGAAAATATACACGGAGTCGGGGAAAGTTTACATTCGGTCTGGGAAATGCGAAAAGGTTGTTCGGGGTAAAAAAAAAATAGAGCAACAAATTGCTCATTCTCCGATAAAGTGTGCAACTTTGGTCTCAGAGGTCCGTATTCAAAAAAGAGGAATAACTATAATCCAGGAAAAACTTTATTTTTATTCCATATGTTTTGGCCTTTGGGATTTGCAAACGAAGAACAAAGTTATTCAACGAATTAGGTATTCCAGGCTTTGAAAAATTCAACTTAGTTAAGGACTTTGGCATATCTCTAATCTAAGAATGATAAATCCAGGAATAAAGTTATTCCTGGAATAACTTTTGTGAATACGGGTTAGAAATTTTAAAATTTTAACTACTAATAACTCATGAAAAACATACAAAATCATAAACTCTTATTATTTATGAAGAAGAAACAGTGCATGGGAGATTTTTAAAAATACTTGATTTTTGTTAACCATTGAATTCCCTATTCTTTAAGATAACGTACCTGACATTACGTATCTGTTTGATTCTTTTCTAAATCGTACGTTAATGGGCAACACTGCATACTTACCAATTTACTTTTTACACTCTATGAGTAAGCTTTTACAATAGTTAATAATGGTATAGCATTCCCCTTTTATAAGGCCGAAACCAAGTCGGCCTACAAACAAAATTTTTCCTACCAAACATTTAGTCGTGACGTCAAAATGACGAGTGACTCCAAACAAAATAACTTCAACACCGAGTTGAGACCAAATAAAATTTCGCGCTAGATTGCACATGTTATTGAATTGTCATATACATTGGACCAAATGTTTGTTACCCGTGCATACTTTAAATTCGATGGCAAATATTTGGTGACGTCATGACCAAATGTTTGGTAGGGAAAATTTTGTTTGGAGGCCGACTATGTTTTCGGCCTAATTGCATTTTCAAAAGGGGTAATAAAATGTACATAACGTATCTGTTGCGGCACTAGCGTAACATAAGCAGTGGCGGCGGAAGGTAAAAATTTTAGGTTGGGGGACGGCTTTTTTTTAGCCAAAATGGTCGGAGGAAAATTATGATTTTTTTTGTAATGCGCGCGTAGC
>JXSR01S044257.1:41655-52785 GCA_000969725.1 Ophiothrix spiculata | reverse complement strand
GGTGTACCAGCTAAATTTGCCAACTAAAGTTGGCGCGACAGCACCAACGTTCGCGCTTGCGTGCACAGGTGGGAGTGTAAGGGGCCCCCTCAGAAGCTGAAAGATTTTGATTTTTTGGAAATAATTTCTTGGCAATTTGGTTAATACTTGAAAGAGAATTCTAGACAGATATGAAGATAATTGCACAGGCAGGGGGAGTCTGAGGGGTCCCATCAGAAGCTGAAAGATTTGATTTTTTGGAATTGATTTCGTGGCATTGGTTAATACTTTTAAAAATTATTCTAATTAGACATAAAAATGAAGATATTTGCACGGGAGAGTCTAGGGGGGGTGCTACTTCATATGCTGAAAGATATTGATTTTTGGGAATAGATTTCGTGACATTTGGTCAATACTTTTAAGATAATGAAAATATTTGCACAGGGGATTCTGAGGGGGAGGGGTGCCTCCCTGAAAGATTTTGAATTTTTGGAATTGAATTTATGGCATATGGTGAATACTTTAAGAAGAATTCTAGTGGAAAGATTTAAAGATATTTGCTCTTTGAAAACTGTGAAAAATACACTTTTTTGTCCAAGGTTTTGTGTTTTTGCCAACTTTACCTAGTGTAGCCTCTCTCCTTATTGTGCAAAAACAAAATTAGGTCGAAACAAATGTCAATGATTATGGCACTTGCCAACCTGTGAGCTTTTTTGGCTTACCTTGTATTTTATAGCTCCATCTTTTTTGCCCTTTATTTTGTAGTTCTGGTGACTGGTAGGCCCTAAGTCTACAATGACGTGGATTTGCCAACTGGTAGTCTTTACTATGAAAGGCTGCATTCTGTAACTTTCTTTCCCCCTACCTCGGAGTTAGGTAAAAAGAAGGTAGAATCTCCTCCAGACAAGCTCCCTCTCTTGCCTTTTGTCTTTCGTACTTTCTTTCTATGCTTTGGGTTTTTTTCTTTTTTCTTCTCCTTTCTCTCCTCTCTTTTCTTTTCTTTCTTCTCTTTTTCCCCCCTCTCCTCCATTTTGACAACTGGCATATAAATTTGCCGACTGCCATGAATGTTGGCAGGCGGGGAGGGGGGTCATCCCCCCTAACCCCCCTCAAACTACGGCCCTGCCAGTCTCTATTTTGTACAGAAATAAAGAAAACAAAATTCTAAACCTACCACAGAGTGTTACTCTCTCCAAGAGGCGATCGAGGCATATCGTATCTCCCTTTTTACAACCCTTAAGTAGTTTTGAATCATCAACAAACCAAAGTAGTGGAGTTGTTTCGTTTGTGCATTGGAAAATGTTGCTCCTAAGTCCCGTTGAAATTACCACCATATCACAAAGGCGTCTTTCACTTGATGGCAGCGACCATTTCAGAGTTCCATTGGTGTCCAGTCTCTGTTTTAAAATACAGAGATGTCCAAGAATAATTGGGATGAAAGAATATAGCACATAAACAGAGATGATGATGATATGTTGCATCTTTGATTTGTTTGCTTAACTAGCCGAGAAGAATAGGCAGGCTTCCTTGCTAAAGAATCCAGTCTCTTAACAACTTATTAAAGACTGGATCATTAAATAGTGGAAGATTTAGTAAGGCGAGTATTAAATTAACGTCCATAAAACACTTTTCTTGAAATATGACATTGACCTTGATATGCGTGATGCTACTTAGGCAATTAAGACAAATAATATTTATAATAAATATTGTTTTGAAATTAACAAAAGGCTTTCAATTAACAAAATACAATTGCCAGGTGATGGTCAAATAAGGTGGTCAAAATAAAAATGACCTTAACAACTGGCCATTAAAAAGCTGTTAAACGTAGGGAATTATAATTATTAAGCAAGTATAGTAACTTTATTAATGAATTAAGGCAGTCTTAAGTTCTAAGTGTTAAGTGAATTTATAACCTTTTTCATGGAATACCTTTAAGAAAACTGACTCGTTTTTTTCTAATGAAACGTTTAGTACAATTTTTTTCTTTATATATTCTTTATATATATATTCCTCAATTTGATGTCTTCGAAACCATTGTCAACAAAATACTGCAGTAAACAAGAAGTATTTACGCTCGAATATCGATATCAGTTAAGGGCCTGCCCCTAAGTAATTGTGAGTCTTCATTTGCATACCATAGCGAAGATGTTTCTCTTGAGCACGTGAGTGGTCTGCTTAAAAATACTGCCTTGCCACAGAGGCATCTTTCACTTGATGGCAGCGACCGTCTCAGAGTGCCATTGGCGTCTATTCATACACTCCACGTGTGCTGCGCGTGTCACCTAGCCAATCAGAACGCAAGAATATATAGTACGCGGAGTGCAGTGGATTTTAACAATGCACTGCGCCTGTTGCGTTCCGGTGTGCGTGTTGGGCGTTTAGTGCGTATGAGTGTTTCATTGTTTTTGTCGGGTGATTATTTATTTAGTTTAGAGAAGTTTTGGATTTTGATGGTCATATTAAAGGCCTTATTTCTTTTCACAAAAGATGCAATATTATTTTTCTGTCGTGTATGAATTAGATTAATAAAGTTGCATTCCATAATGCTCGTGAAATGAGACAAAATCAATGCACTTGCGGTAAATTTTGATTGCAGTCCAATGCACTCGGACCCTACGGGCCTCGTGAATTGGACGCATCAAAATTGACCGCGCGTGCATTGATTTTGTCTCATTTCACTCGCGTATGAAATGCGCATTTATTAACCTATAATTAAATCTCTGTTTTAAAATGCAGAGATCTCCAAGCATAATTGGGATGAAAGAATGTAGTACATAAACTGAGATGATGATTGGGTGACGCATGTTATTATTATCTTGTCAAACAGCTATAGACATCTTCGGTATAAGAACCCAAGATCTTCAACACGGGCATAAGAGCTCTGCTGAGAATGCAAGAATCAACAGAACAAAAGAGGGGACACCACCATGAATAGAGACGAGGGGCAATATTACCTTAATGTCACGGTTTTGTGAGATTCTGTTTCGTGAATTGAAAAAGCAGCTGGCAACACCAACATTCTCACCAAGAGATAACAAGTTGACAAAGACCGAAAGTACAGAAGTAAATCAAGCTTTAGGTCAGTCAAAATGTATTTATCATTTATAAAATCACAGAAGCCCCAATAAATAACAGAAGAAAGAGTCATATTTTTCACTGACCTTATAAAGATATGCGTGATGCTGTTGACACAATAATGAAAATTAACATCTATTTCCAATAATTTGTCTGATGGTAATTAACCAAAGACTTTGCATTAAGAGAACACAGGCACCAGCTAATTGTTAACAATGCAATGGCCCTTATTACTGAACTTTAAAGACATGTTTTAAGTAGGAAATACTAATTTGAGGGGAAGTAATTAACGCTTTAATAAATTGGCTTTAAAATATTTTGTTTCAACAGAAACAGCAATAATTTGAATGGAATAAATACACTAATCAGGTCAAATTAAATATCAACTTTCTTCAACCAATGCTCTCAATAGGGAAATCAAATTTCCAAATAGGGCGTTCCAAAGTAACGTTTGTGACTGAAAAAATGAAATATTTCACTTTTAAATGGCTACAAAACCTAGCATAAACATTATATCCACGAGTTTGTTGTTGATAATGGTGCTCACTGGTGGGGTCAAGACACATATACTGTTTTGAAGTGCCTCTAAATCCATTTTTACACATAAAAAAACGTATTTTGGCGGTCATTTTGAATCTCAGTATAGGCTCAAATTGAATTGGAGACACGCTAACACTCTTATTTTGGAATAAATATTCTTGTGTTTACCCTAAAAGCCATTTTCCATGAAATATTTTGAACATTTGGTGTGTTTGATACCGATTTAAAGCAAATTTAACCCAATTTTGTGCCTAAAATCATATTTTAGAGGCCATTTTGAATCTCAGAACAGGCCCCATATTGGATTTGAAACATGCTAACACCCTTACTTAAGAAAAAAAGCTACTATTGTTACCCTCAAAGCCATTTTCCATCGAGTATTTGGAATATTTGGTGTTTTTGATACTGTTTTGAAGTGCCTCTAACCCATTTCTGCACATAAAAATACATTTTGGGGTCATTTTAAATATCTGAACAGGCGCCATTTTAATTTTGATACAAGCTTACAATATAATAAGGGGCAAATGATCTTGTTGTAACCCTATATGTTATGTCCTGTTGATAATTTATTATATATATTATATTAGGCAGTTTAAAGGCTGTTTTGGTCGATTTTAATGAAAATCGGCTATCTTGGCGGCCATTTTGTATTTGGAATGTATTTGTTATATCTCCAGAAGCCGTTTCCAAATAATAATTTTGAACATCATAAGTGTTTTACAAGATAGTTTTAGGCCAATATAATGAAAATAGTATTTTGGCGGCCATCTTTGAAATATGCTAACTAGACCCCCATGGGACGTTTTTTTAATTGTTAACTCATTAAGTTGACATCCTAGGCATGTTGAAAATCATGTTAGAATTTAGTTATATAAGGGGGGGGGGGTACGGGAACCCCTTTAAAGTGCCAGACTAAAAGTGATACCCATCACGGTCATCACCGGTCTAATTCTGAGTTCCGACTGGTTGATTTCTGACATTTGCCGTTGGTGGCGTCCTAGACCTTGAAGGTGTTTCCAGAAGGGAATTATAAATTATTACCGTAAACAACTGTACTATGCACTGTACTAAAGAGACCAGCCCACTCTTAACAGAGACGGGGGCGTTAACTTTCCAATATTTGTAATTCCCTTCTGCAAACACCTTAAAGATCTAGGACGCCATCAACGGTGAATTTCAGAAGTGAATCAGTAAATGTTGTTGCAAAGTTTTAAACCTCTTTTATACTTTTTACTTGAAGCATTTACTTACTTTCTATATGCATACATTGCATGGATTAATTCTTTCATTGACCTGTTTACTTCCAGTCTCACCATGCAGAATTAACTGCACCAAAGATAAGCTTGTAATGAAATAGAAAGAGCGTATCGAAATATTGTGTACTGCCAGCTATCAATTTGCATTACTTTTACATTGATTTTAATGTAGAGGGCTCTATTGTACATTACGGTTTGTAAGTATATAACGTCGTTTAATTTAGAATACTTTCTAATCAGCTAATGCAGCAAAAATGATAAAATCGGGAGTAAGATGTGACCAATTTTGTAAGTGCGTCTCTTGTCCTCCATTCCAATGGGATTTACACAGTTAAGCAAGATATTACATTTATCAGATATTACATTTATTTTATTTACAGGTTTTGGCATTATGATGAAAGCATAGAAGTGAGAGTTTTGTCGTCACTATCTATGTAACTTTAATTAATTGTGGAACTGGCATTGTACCCAGTGGGTACGAGCATAGATAAGAGAGCACATGGATGTTCAGCTTCATAAACCATTGAAAATATGTGTGTCTCACAATTAACTATAAAGGATCTCTAGCCTTCCCCACAGTCAAAACTTATGCAATCATGCTAAAAGGTACATTGGCTAGTATCGTACCCACTGGAGGTGTTTGGCTGTATACATCAATGGTAGACTTACTGTTGCAGAGTCAGTTCACTAAATATAGCCGAATTGTTTTTCATGGTGCAATTGAGGTGAATCTTGTGTAAAATAAAAGACACGGTGAAACTTCTTAATAAATTATTTCACTTCAAGGAAGCTAAAAATGTCTTCATTTATAGTGAAAAGTGAACCAAAATCAATATATCTTGGATGATTGTGTTTCTTTTTTTATAGGCATACATGTAACAAAGTTTAGTAAACTGACTCTGCAACAGTAAGTCTGCCATTGATGTATACAGCCAAACATCTCCAGTGGGTACGATACTAGCCAATGTACCTTTTGGCATGATTGCATAAGTCTTGACTGTGGGGAAGGCAAGATATGTCACTGGAAAAAATAATCAAAATCTTAAGTTTAAATAAAAAGAAAAAGGAAAAAAAAACTGTGAACAGACCGAGAATTGAACCCGGATTCCCGGATCGAAAAGTAACACTCCGATAGTTCATGCTACTCAGTAAATGTAACTTTCAGTTGCAAAATTCGATACTTAAACAATTGTGATTGCGCACGATTTGAGATTTTGATATTTTTTTCCAGTGACATATCACTCTTCAAGACACAATTCTCTTGTGTCATCTTTTTTCTCATTTATAATTGCACTAGGCACACATGCTAGGGCATGAGCTGATTGATTCCCTGGTAGAAATCGAGTACAATTCTAGTACAAGATTGGAATGTGCACATTTGGAACATCATTCGAGTACACTTAAGTACAATTCTAGTACAAATTCCAATCTTGTACTAGAATTGTACTGGATTTTCTCCAGGGTTGACAACCGGAACTGCCATACCCAGCGGAGCTGTAAAATCTTATTTGACCTTAATCATGTTAATTGGACCAAGGGACACATTCTCCTACCTGACTCGTGTTTTACGCAAGAATTTCAGCGAACGTGTACAAAACTGTTTTTGATTTCCTTTGGGCAAATGGCTAAAATATATTAAGTCCAGAATTGAAGACAATAGGGTAAACGTAGAGACCATATTTGACCTCACTCTTTAGACCCCAACACTTTAGAAATGAGATAAATATTCCATAAATGTCAATCATTTCTGATTTCAGTATGTTTTCACATTGATTTTTACATCTATACGTAACATTATTTTGAATTACTATCTATTTGTGTGAGTTTATGGGCCTTTTTAAATTAGTGTTCCCGACTCATGAATATTCATGAGCAACCTCTAAACGACGATCTGTTCCCATTTTTCATGCATAAAAACAATTAGCCACTTTTCTCGTACCTGAGCATGCTGAAATTTGACTGGAGTGGCTTTATTCCATAATAAAATAGGAATTTGGAGTGCACTCCTATTCCTATAGTAAGTATGCTCAGATCCACTCTAAGCATCATCGCCGGCTCTACAGCGACATTTAGGAGCACTCAAACTCAATCAACCCATAAACCGTCGCATTCAGGATAAGCTCCCCAAATGTCTTACGGGTTTCCATGAGCAGTGATGAGAGAATTACCAGTTCGTTTTTTGTTCAAGGGAATTTCAAGTACATTTAACTTATGATGGCACGACCGGGGTTCGAAATCGAGACCTTCCGCACCGCAACTTCACTGAGTGAGCCAACTTGTCTTCTCGCAGGACCAGTCGATATCATCACTGCCTACACACGACATACCGGTGTAATTAGACTGAAAGTCCTATCGTTAAAATTGTCCGGCGGACAGTAGGTTTCAGAGAGTGGGTGTCTGTAGGACGGACGCCAAATTCTGAAAGCCACTGTCTCACGGACGGTTGAAATTAATACTGTGTGACTAGGACACTCTTTTTCGGAAGACTTTCAGTTTCACTTCTATTCATGACTTAGAAATTGTCACTAGGACTGTGGAGCTTACAAATGCGTATCCTTGGATACTGGAACATAGAATCTGGCATCCGGGGGACTCTCAATTCTAAAATATGCTGTCCAGGCGGACACTATGAAGGCCGGACACTACAGGCTATTTCACCGGTAACAGTTACATCCCCCTGCGGTTTAGAGGGTATTTTATATCTTGCAACGTACTCATGGTAATTTGGGCTCGATCTAAATTAAGATCTTTGATTAAGATCTAACCTCGTAGCAAACCGTGTATACAGCAACTATCAGCATGATAAACCGTCGTAAATCTGTCAGAGGTAGCAATGTCCCAGGGATCCGGACGCGTTATTAATAATTATAGATATACTCGACATTAATGTTATCACACAAGATTCATAACTTTGTCATCATTATGACTGTATCAAACTTTTTAGAATATGTTACATATTTATATTAAAAAGCTTCAAATAGCACATTTGAAAATAATCAAGTTTTTGGCAATAATCCACCACTATGTCGATATCTGAAATAATTTTAAATTATATTTTATTCCTTTCAAACCTGACATAATGTATGTCGTGAATCTTAGTTTACTTAGTTCTTATCATGGTCTAATATAAGTGTTTCACAGCAACATGAAAACTAAATGGAGAGCTGGGTAAAGCCCCAGACGTATATTAAATATAAAATACACTTGCAGTCTCTTGATATATATAACTTTCCAGGTCTCCCGATTTAAAACCCTATGCTTTATATAGGGTTTATTCAGAGTCTGTCGATATAAACCCTATCGATATGCATCGTACGACGCCATCGACGCGCAGTCTTTACACGCGCTATGCATAAGCATGAAAAAGACTGCGCATCGATGGACGTCGTACGATGTGTATCGACAGACTCTGAATAAACCATAAAGACTGCGCGTCGATGGGCATCAATTTGAATTATCCAGATTAGTTTGATATCACCACTGGTGACACATGGAATCTAAAGGCTCTGTCAGACATCACCGTATAGCGCAAAACGTACGAATAACGTACAAAAGTTTCACATATTGAACGTACGTGTGCTAAACGGACCACCACCGTATGAATAACGGATTAAACGTACACATAACGGACAGACCGTATGGATAACGTATTGAACGTACCTGTAACGAACACATGACAAACAACAATGCATAAAACAGAACAATAGTAGTAAATAGTGGGATAAAGTACGTTAGGCGTACGTTTTGCTCTATACGGTAATGTGTGACAGAGTCTTTAAAGTCATTTATTTGTGCAAAGGTTGAACCAAGGAGGATGGTTGAACCACCAAACAATTAAAGGCGAGGTCTGATACTTCTGATTGCACTCCTTTTATTGAAGAATGCCATTACTTGATAAAGTGCGGTTGATCAGTGTAAATGTCCATGTAGCCATTGCACATTTTGTAGTACCAATAAAGCCTACGCTTTGCTGGATACGGATGAATGAACACAGAGCTAAATGCTATAAATAGATTTGTTACACATCGGTAGTAATTCATATTCAAACAAGCCCGTAGCCAGGGGGTGTGCGGTGGGGGCGTCACACCCCCACCCCCACCCCAAATTTGACAATGTACAAAAAAGGTCCACACAAATTCCCTAAATGATCGCCAAAAGAACACCTAAAGCACCAAAACAAGTAAATGTAGGTCGTTTTTTAATAAAATACTACACAAAATGCTTGGAAAACTGCTAAAAAAGTACTAAAATTAGTTTAGGGGCGACCAAAACAAAACAAATTCCTCCAAAAGGTCCACTTTTTGAAAATCAGCACCCCCCTTGAAAAAATCCTGGCTACGGGCCTGTATTCAAATACTGTGGCTGACAGTTTTGTTTAACTGCGAGGACAAAAAACAAACAAAAAAGCAAACTAAAAATCACAGAAATGAACGGACAAACAAAGAACAACAAACCATTGCATAAAAACATAACAAACCATCGTATAAAAACAGCTGTTACGTTACGTAGGTTTATCCTGTAGTGATCAACAAATAAACATTTTCTGGTCTGATTTCTCTTGGAAGACCATGAAGGTGTTAAAACTTATGTTGCCACTTATTAATTGATTCCTCTATCTTTATTGTTGACAGTTAAATGTTAATTAATTGCTAAAATTGACGCAAAAAGGTCCAGCTTATACACGTGGCTGAATAATTTCATCAAAAATGTATGTAGGTCAATATGTGTAAGTGGGACTAGATCCAAAAAAACAAAGGGAATTTGAAATTCTGAGTCTAAAATGTAACCAGATGCCATTCCATAAAATGCCGCAAAATAATATGGTATAATTAATCTTTGTTAAAGACTAGATTTTTAATGGTCACAAACATCGAGCTAGGTCGGTGTCTGTACATCGAGCGCCGAAGGCGCGAGACTAGGCCGGAGGCTGAGATTTTGCCAGCGAGCGAAGCGAGCGAGCAAAATCTAGATTGTGGGTGGTGTGCATGCTAGTTTTCAGTGAGTGGATGGTTAGTTTCTTTTAAACCTTGTCTGTGGCACAGACTATGGTATAATGGGCATGATGGAGAAACGTTGACGTTATTTTGACTGGTTGCATATGAAAAAGAAAGCTATAGGCTCATTCCAAAGTAACGTTTGTGACCGAAAAAATGAAAAAAATCACTTTTAAATGGCCACAGAACCTAGCATAAACATTATATCAACAAGTTTGTTGTTGATAATGGTGCTCACTGGTGGGGTCAAGACAAGTAGATGTTTGAAAATTAAATCAATTGTCAAAATCCTGAGTAAAGTCCATGTAACGTTTGGTAACGTTTGTGACCGCGCACGGAAATGGACCGCGCACGGAAAACGATATTTTTATTGCGCCTTACACCGATTATGGGAAACATATTTACAAATATTTCATGAAAGTTACAGATCATTATATCGCCAGGATTTATTTTAATGCATTGTTTTGTGTTGTAACGTTTGGTAACGTTTGTGACATTTTGGAGTAACTTTTTGGTAACGTTTGTGACATTTGTTAAACAAAACATGTGCTCATTCATGCACGGATATACGAACTTTACAATTTGTGATTGGAAAATACTTCTCACGTACCAAGTAACAAATGTATGACTGAAAAACATTTTTATGTGGTTGAATAAAAAAGCTGATTTTTTGTTTGAAATCAAAAAAGGTTTAGTTTCCACTGGAATGAGCCTATAAATATCTTTTTCGCATTGCTCTTTTGCAAAACTGTCTCTTGCTTTAGTTGCCTGCAATCAAATGCTGCATGTCGAGCAAACTTTCAAGAGCCCCTGGCTGCCTAAAAGACTCAAACCTTAAGACATTTATAACTTTTTCTAATGGTACCATGTATTTATTTTGTTTTTCTTGGCGGGACATTTCTACAGCGAAGGCGGTTCGGCCATTATGCAAACTGGATCAGACTGGGCAGACTGGAGCAGACTGGCCTGCAGACTGACATTCGGCAGACTGGCACTTGTTTGTTTAAGACATTGGTGGGCAACCTTTTTACTACCGCGGGCCGCATCCAACGTACTAAAGAGTTTATTGGATCCAGGGGGGCCGGAAGGTTCGTGAATTTACTGAATTTAGAGATTTTGAAAATCTCTATTCACGTACAAACTCTATGGAGAAAGTAATCTTAAAAATTAGTCGATGCACCTATTTCTTTAAAAAAGCGCAGATAAAGAACATGACATTTTAGAATGAAAACCGCAAAAAAATTAGAGGTGCATCGACAAAATTTTGAAATAAATGACTTTTTTTT
>JXSR01S044257.1:16269-27466 GCA_000969725.1 Ophiothrix spiculata | reverse complement strand
AGTGATGTCAGAGAATAACTCCGTCATTGTTAAATATGTAGAATTTTAGTGAAACCTATTATATTATTGGTGGTCTATTCGTGCTAATTATGTGAAACAATATTTTATTCAGTATATAGAAAGCAACAAGTAATATTTTATTTGTTTTTTAACCTTAAAATATAATCATTTTTAAATTTTTCAACACGTTTTATTTCATTGATTCTAAAAATACACACATTAATCTAAAGTATTGCAACATCGTCGACTGTGTTTTTGGCGCAAAATTTAAATAGCGTTTTTCAAAACGTTGATTTGAAAACACTGTTATGCTAGTTATAATGATATCTTTATAACGTTTTTTTTTTGTTGCTTTTCTTTAATTATTTTGATGAATTGACACTTATTTCAATAACTAGGGGGCTATCCATGCAATTTAATAATAGCGACTGCTCACTTCTACAATGCCACTCAGAATAAATAATTCTTTGAGAGCTGATATCTGTCGAGGATCAGATGTTAAATTAATCAACTTATGTCTCTTGAAATGTTTGTTATTCAAGTCTCGTAGGTTAATGTTATCTCACTTGTCTTACTTCATATTTGCGTAATGCGCATGTGCGTTTAGATTGATACTAATAACACCTTTTTCGAAGATCCTGTCATAAACAACCTGCGTGCAGACGAGTGTGACGTCATTTTCAAGAACAATAAGTGGTAATTTACAAACTGTTGCCATGTTCCTAAAATAATCCCGTCAATTGTCGCACGTTTTTTGAATCAATACATACCAATGAAATTCAAACCATAAGTTATACACCGATTTTTGTCATCAAAGAAAGGTAACATTGGTCGTAGCCAGCGTTCGAATTAAGGAAAAAAACATGGTTGTCCCACGGACAACCAGGTTGTAATTTTTGGTTGTCCGTCAGAAATTTGGTTGTCCGTAATTCAAAGCAAAATTGTCACACTTATTTCATAAATTGTGGACGATATAATTACTTAGACTACGCACAGTGCGATCAGGGAATTGAAGTATGTTTTGACTTTGAAAAATTATGGTTGTCCGCCGGACAACCGCAGCATTAATTTAGGTTGTCCGGCGCTAGATTTGGTTGTCCCGGGCAACCGGACAACCATAATTTCGAACGCTGGTCGTAGCCGTCATATTTAAAAGTCAAAACACTTATTCTATAATTATCAAAACTCAATTAGACCCACACTCCTTAATGAAAACAATATGCGGTCAATTCATATACTCGCAAACACCAGGATTTACGCTATGTTGCAATACTGATAACGGAGTGTACATTTTTTTTCATTTTTTTTTATTGCAACTCTTGAATTTTTGAATCAACTTGCTGCATCACGTTGGTAATGAGTCCGTACATGACAGCCATGTAATGCTATTAATATATCGAGAAATAAGTCTTTTAAACCGATATTTTTTGTATCGGACATTTTGTCTGTAAAAAAAGATATACTGATAGTGTCTTTTATCAATGAAAAATCATGCCCGACCTCAGGCATTGTCCATTTCAGTGTTAAAATAATTAAAGAGCCATCGTGACGTTATTTCGCTGAAAATAGTGACCCGCCTTGATTAAGATACCATAGATATTGATAAACATCATGGCTGATTAAAAAAAATAACGTAACAATTTAATCCTATCTGAATACTGGATGTAAGTGATTTTATTAATATTGTTTCGAAATAACTAACATTAGAGCCACCTTTCCATCGACCTATTTGGTTTGTTACGGTTAAACGTATATATTGTTAGTTGTTTATTTGCAATATTGTTTTATTAAACATGGTACATAGGTTTAAAACATGGCAATATTCAGGTCATAGTGGACAATAATTTTCTTAGTTTCCAAAATGAGCAGATCAAGCCACTTAAGTGAAATTTAAAATATGAAGATTGTACCTTGACGTTCTTGGGGCTAGAGCAATGCACTTATAAAATGTTACGCAGCGTAAAATTTAGGGTAGATGAAAAGGAAATAACTTAGTACAAGAACTTAAATTATTGCTATTTTCACAAAAAAATTTCATTATTAACATTAAACTCTAAATTATAATTAGATCAGCAATTCCTGCAGTGTATCAACTTGTCAGTAAGGTGTGGAGTAATAAAACCCGTGCATGATTTATGACTTTATGAGCAGTATATCATTTATGCACCAGCTAAACCTTAATTGTAAGAAATGAATTACACCAAATGATTGTTGTTGCAGTTAACGAGTGCAATTAACTATATCAATTTCTACATTTACAAAATCGCGAGATAAGTCATATAGTATAATTTGTTTTATCTCTATGGTTTATTAAAAGTAAAAATATCAATTACAACGAAAAATAATACATATTCAAATAATTAAGGTACTTTATAATGAAAACTATTTGCTAACAACCGTGCATGGTATAAATCTCTGCTTATCTATGTATATGGAAATAAAAAGTTACACTTAGATAGTTCAAACACTTGGAGCTTATAAAGACAATTTTCGACAAATATGTGTGACATCTACATGGATTAATGAGCTACCTGTACGTATTGCTACATACTTGTAAGTGCTATAGTAAAGAGTAAAACTCGGAATTTTTATAACAATATTCGTAAAAAGTATGAAATCTACATCAATCAATCAATCAATCAACTTTATTCACAATATCATACAGAAAAATATCATAAAACACATAAAACGAGACAGAGATATTGTGGGAATGGTCAAAATGCCAAACAGGCCCGAGGGGACCATTCCCTGCAGGACACTGTTTCAACCACACACAATATAAGCAAAAGGGGACAAAACGCATACAACAACCAATCAAAGCACAAGGTTAGGCATGCCAAAAGCCAACAAACTCAGTTGTAACTAGCAAGAATATTGGATTTATACACATTTCGAAAATGTTTGACAGTCTTACATTGTTTTACATGGATTGATGAGCTACATTTCGTATGAATCGTGGTAAAATATATTATAAAGAATTCCTCTTACCTGATTATCTAAACTTGATATTATTAAAGCAACACTTTTAGGTTTTGGTGTTCGTATATTTTTTACCTAATCCAAACAGTACATATCCACGTTAGATGATACTACAATGTAGAGATAAATTACTAAACACTCTTGATATGAGGTGAAAACTGGAACTTTTTTTCAAGATAATTTTCTGTAATTAGATGAAGATATCGTAGGTTGTTTACCATCGATCTGATTATCATGTTTATCATGTTTATAGAGATGACGTTGTCGTTGATTTATGTACACGCTTATAATACCTCATGACGAATGAGATTGTCCTAAATATATTTACTTTAAGGTACATACATGGTAAAAAAGTGTGATTTTAAAATTTTTGTCAGAATGCGAAATTTGAAAAAAAAATCCATTGATTTTTTTTTCTAATTGAGCCTAATAATGACGAGAATAGAAGCCGGACAAGTGATGTCAGAGAATAACTCCGTCATTGTTAAATATGTAGAATTTTAGTGAAACCTATTATATTATTGGTGGTCTATTCGTGCTAATTATGTCACATTTTACAGTAAAACCAACATTCAATGTAAGCAAAAATAGGTGGACTATGACATTGTCTAATGATGAGCAGATTCGGTCTAGATATTAAGGCAATCATCTTAACCCGTCACGGGTGATGATAAGAGATCTCTGACCCACTTGTTACGAGAGCGTTTTACATAAATAAAGCAGTAAGTTACTCATTGTAACAAAAAGAACACATGAATTTGCTGCTACTAATAGAAACAAATAAAACACATACATCTCTTGTCAATACCCAAGTACTCGCTATATAGTTACTGCATTAATAGAAAAACATAATGAGCATCACTTGAAACAAGCTGCCAAAGGCAGGTTTATTCCACTTTGAAATAAACTCATCGTAGCTACCTGCCATGTATTGACAGACCTCTTGGATTTATATTATCGCCTTATTTGGCACTGGCTTTGATATTTTTGTGAAATCTGGGACCGAAATATTGCTTGATATAATTCATAACAAATCAAATATCCAGGGTGAAAGCTAAGGCACATTACATGAATCTACAATAGGAGCGGTTTTTGTACAGATATTTGATGGACACATAATAAAAAATCCCCATTATCCACAAAAGTTGTTGATTTTCTGTTCTGATTAAATCTGTTATTGATTTGTTTCTTTGAATGTAGAATTAGAGTATTGCTTATTCTATGCTATTATTCACATATTTATCATATTATATGTAACGGTTGTATCAGCATTTTTCATTTTAGAAAAAAAAAGAATTATAGCTTTTTAACCTAGTAAATTGATAAATGTAACAAAGACGCTGATATCTTAGAAACTGTAGATGTTTTCATTTTGTTAATTCGCCATTATCCAATAGTCGCCTTCTTTCATTGTACGTCTAGACAAAGTAAAGCACATGCATGTGTTCACAAATGTTAAATTTTACATCAGTTTTACTTGGTGTTCTGATATATAGAAAGAGTTGACTTCATAATACAGTTGTTCTAGAATACAAGTTCTGCAAACTTGTTTTTAAAAGACAATTTTACCTGTTGCTTATAGATAGATGTCAAACTACTTGATGTTGCTTGATTAAAGTACTTTAGCATATGTGGTTTACAATGGCAATTAAAATAATATGTTCGAATACTTGGGTTTTTTTCTTTCAAATCTTGGTTGAAAACAGTAAACATTAGATAGGACACTTTCTACTCTATAATACTGGATTTGTTACAGTGCATATGCTACAACTAAAATGAACGGAATTGATCATTTAAAAAGATTAAAAGAATATGCAAACGGTTTTAAATTTCAAAAAATATTTTTGTTTTAAAACAAAAGAGAAACAAAGTGCACCTCGTAAAATACTTTTATATTAATTTCTTATTTATATAAGGTTATTATAAACATTAAAAATTGGTTTGAAAGAGGGTAATAACCCGGGGGTAATAATCGACTTCGAAGGTTGCTTTTCGTTATACAGTATATATCCCTCTAAACAAGTTGAATTGCACTTAATCTATGTTTGAAAGGAAACCCATTCTCTATTTAATCTAGCTTGCAACCTGCGACACACATTTTAAAAGCAAGAAACAATAGTACTAAACACTCGGAAAAGAGATTAATCTTTGAGCAATAGTACAGAGAATAGTGTTTTAATTTAAAGTACGCGTAAACCACATCACACAAACTAATATTTGTATCTACAGGTTTGTATTCTTATTCAGATTTCAGACGCCCGAAGTGCCGTGCAATAATGTTCATCTTATAAAGGTGCCAATGCAGTCATGTTTTATCATGTTTCTAAAACACGTTTTTTTATTTGGTAAAACAAAGTTATTGTACTAAAGCATCTCGCTACATTGTATTTTTTACACTTTGCCTACTTTTTTAACCCATTAGCACAGTATGACACCATGCAATCTGCACTTTATTTAATATACACTTTTCAGTGACAAAGGACAGTAATTACGAGCACGGTTTTTCTCAATGCTGAGTTACATACACTTAGCCCTCATCCACCTAAGCTATTTCCTACTACGTCGTCACCTAAGGGGATGGTTACCAACCCCTGTGAAAATAAAATTGACGTGCCGAAAGTGTAGTTATTTTATACCATAATATAGGGTAGGGTCTGTTCTTTCCATTGATATCAAAATCATGAAAATCAATCAAGGCGTTACGTACTTATGACGTCATAAAGTACTTTAGGTCGGAAATTCTGATTTTCGGCGAAAATTGAAAAAAAAAATGCTTTATAAGTTTTTCATCGTTTTTTTTTGCTAATGAATAAAGGAACTGGTAGTTTTAATATGTTCTGTAAGTTAAGGCTTGTTTTAAGCATGCAAATATTTTTCAATATGGAAACTTTTTAATATATGAGTGGGTGGTAAACACCTAACCTCCTACCCACGGACTTTGACGGCTTACCTACCCCCACCTAAGGTGATACCCGACTTTATACACCAAATGACCGCAACAGTCTACCGGCAGGTGGCAATGTTTCGCCTTCTTCTCTCCGATTTATATTCATAACATGTTCAATCGCCCATGCTGTTGATGTTTTACATTAATATTAATGAGTTAGAAAAACATTTTTAAAAACCCTATAAAATCGAAAATATAGATCTAAAAACATGTTGCATATGTATGTACAAATATTGTGTAAATATAATGCAAGTACATTTTTCGAAATATGTGTGACATTTCATGCAATTTTACTGGCAAATTATTTCACGCGATGAACCCGCAAACTAAACCGGTGATTTTCTGTACAAATATTAATTCAGTGTAAAGTATATATTTTTTTTTGTTTACCTTTCTGACACATGATAAAAAAATACGATATTTCCCAAATTCTATCATTGTGCATGCGTAACCAATAATTTTCAATATGAAAGTATAAATCTTTAAATACCCGACTAATACACAATCAACCAGCTAGTCAGGTGTTAGCACGCCTGACTCTTAAGCTCAGAACCGTGGGTTCGAACCCCTTTGGAATCGTTTTGAAAATTTCATTTTTTTTCTTTGCGTAGCGTATTTGTTTTTCTTCAATTATTCACTGTAACGAATGAAATTCTCGAATTGTTGGCATAATTTATATAAAAGAATCAAAAAAGATACTTTTCAGTCTGGAAAATAAATGTTGAATTCATTACATTTCGCATTAAATACAAAAAACGATGACCCGTCGTGACCAAAGGAAGTGCAAGTCGAACTTTTAATGCCCAGCTGTCGCAAAACAAATTGCAGGCAAGTATCAACATCACATCAACGTATATTTCTCCTCTCCTTATTTCTTCACTTTACAGGCCTTAAAGGCAAAATATATTTTTCAAATTTCATCATTCTGAGTTTTTATATTTTTACTAGCAGAATCGAGCCAACTGACCGCGTTTTATCTTCTAAAACAAGATTGATGTAAATGTTCAAATTTGGTTGCTTAAAAAGTCTTAAAATCGTTGATTGTTTATATAAAATGCCATATAATGCTTCTTTTTTATAACAGCAAAAACAATCATATGCTTTGTATTGGAAAAACTCAACATTTTCATACCCCCGTTCCAAATTTGCATTTGCTTTTATCGTTTTCAGATATTAAAGGTTCAAATCCAGCATTTTAAGCAGGTCAAGTTTTAAAAAAACAAAATTTCGCGACCAATTTTGTTCTCGTTTGGCGAGACTTGGAATACAGAATTCGCATAATGAGCTCATTAACAGGGTCGTTACGATTAGACTGGCAAAGGATGTACATACAATTACTTAGATGCCCGGGGTCAATTTGTTTTGCGTTTTTGAGCAATCGGCGACGATCCGTTAGGGGGGAGGGGGTGGTACCACGCCCCTTGGGTGGAAGTGGGTTAATTTACCTAAGGGACCGCTTTAAAACTCAACCGGCGGTTACGGGCCGGTTATGGGCGGTTCTAGCTGTTTCGACCGGAATAAATGGTTTATTAGAATCTAAGATTTATTAATTACAGATGAGGTGTTTAACAACTTTATACATTTTATGAGTGCAAAACAGTCATTTGCTTTGATTATTATATTATATCGTTGTGTGTTATTGTCAAGAGATTTAAGCCGTGGTCCTGGAACAAAATTAGACCACTTGTTGTGCGGCCGGTTGCATCTTTGAATTTGCCAAAGTATGCTTAATGTAATGCATCTCTAGATATTTTTTATAAATTCGTCTTGTTTAGGCTTTCGCCAAAGAAACTTCGTACTAAGTATAAGGTAAAGGATGCTTATGGACTTCGACCGAGCTCAAAGATGTTTTAAAATTCAGTTTTTGAATGCGATATGAAGACCGGAGTACCCGGAAGCGAACATGGACTGAAAAACAAATGTACATAAAGACCTGGGCGCGGGAATAGAGCCCGGAGCCTCATTTATGCAAAGCGAGGGAACTACCACTGCGTTAAAACATGCAATGCATATCTTACAATTATCTAGATGCACATGGTCAAGCTTAGCGCAAGATATATCAAAGCAGTAGCGAGGCTGACACAAGCCGATTAAACATGTGGTCTAATTTGCTCAGCGCCATAGCTATTCCAAAAATTATTGAACATGATATATGTTCTTTAAATCTCGAAAGAAAAAGTTAATCCCCCTTGGAGACATATCTTCCACTCAATTTTAATATTATCTTTCTACAAAATCAATTCTTTGCATTATCTGCAGGACATGATGTTTTTTTCCAGTACTATTTATCGATGGGGATGTTTGATGATGTTCTAGTAAGTGAATTTCGAGTTCCACTGCATCCTGAGTACGGTATTATTTGCGATGACGGTCTTGTAATTTCCTTGTTCTCGTATTACTGCATACGATTTTTAAGCATTAAGCATCAAGTATCAAAATTTACATTGAAGGCAAACATTGCTTTACAATAATCAATGACTGAATTATTTACTTTGGATGGGATTTATTACATTTTAGTGTATGGTTTGCAGTATTTTCATATGTTGCTAAGCGATATGTTCAACATTTTTGCACGGTTACAGTTTAGACTCATCTCGGAATATGACAATTCCGCCTAAATATCAGTACTTAAAGCAAAACAAATCAAGTACATAGACTAACTTATTCACACTAAATGCTTAATTAAGAAAGGCATAAAAGTGTTATAAAGGTGAACACTTTTCATTAACTCTAAAACGGTATCTCAAAGAAACTTATCTTATATTTTATCTATCAAAAAGTCCACTGGGATAAATTTTGTCAATAAAACATGTTACCTGTAAATTCTGTAAAAAAAAGAATTTCCAATTTAATTAAATGTGCATTCAACTTTGATTATTCCTATGTTAGCTTGATATTAAAGTAGTATATTAAAGGTTAATTAAATTTATGTCTTAGAAACAGGATAAATTGCAATACATATGCTAAAACTAATAAGTGGTGAAAGTTACAATGTTCATATCTGTAATGTATAACATTATTATTACTTTGATGTTAATTTTGTTAAAAATTTATATGGGAAACACACTTAAATATATGCACCGAAAATATGGATTCATTTTTATCTTTATAACATGGTCTTTGTTAAAAAAAGTGAACATGGCAAGAGGTTGTGTTTACGGCTCCATTGGCGGCTCCATACTCCATATAGGGGAAGGCAGGCCACTCGTTTTGTATGGACGGTTTCATTTATCTGTTTTATGGAAATAAACATGAATATCTGTTAATAATATAGTTTCTATGGAAATAAACATGAATATGTTATCTGGGTGAACAATTTTATTTTTTAACGGTGATACTGAATAAGACTATTTGTCCAACAAAAGACACCGCTATTGTCTTGGCAGGGAACATCAATCTACTTAGTGAAATGTATGTCACATAAGGAATTTTAAATAAGTTTATATTTATGGAGTAATTATAGTCATTTACTATTTAATACATATCGTTTACAAGATTCATCAGTTTTTGCTGACCACTTTTTGCAAAATAACACTTACCAAAATCACCAATACTTGTGATGAACTTTCGTCAAAGGATTATTTCAAATACCCCAGTGTACGTAAAGTTTCTGTAATGTAAATACTTAATTTCCCATTAAGCAAGTCATTGTTTGCCAAACAGAATATTATTACAGTTATAGTATACAGTTACAATATAGTTAAAGAAGATGGAATGATTTCCCGGATGAGTTAAAAGGGATTATTTTTGTCATATAAGTCGCATTCTATGAAATGTAAAATCTACAATAGATTAGTCACATCATTAAACGTCAGGTCAACACCACTGGAAATGGTTGGAAGTTGCATTTGATTTGATATTTACAGTAGTCTAGTACGATTGGTTAAGCATTTTGTCAAACATGTTGAGATTTTGGGAGTGTCATATTTTTCCCTACGGCTACAACACGTCCCGTTTTGGATATATAAGTGAAAAATGTGTCTGATTATTATAGTAACCATATTATCTTCAGAGTTAGATGTTGCAAAATGGAAAATAAAAATAAAAATTTAAAACGGCTGGCCGATTAAACTTAAATGTGACCGTCCATCCCAAACAGGCAGTAAATGCCACCTTTTGTCATTTTCACTGTTCAAATATTTGCAAAGACCATGCATTAAGGATTAAAATGACACCTTAATGAACTTCACACAATTTGCAGAAGTCAAGTTAAGGTTGTTAAAGTAGTAAAACGTATAATTGAGATAAACGCGTTCAAAGATCAATAAGCCCTATATTTTCTGTTGATTGACATAAAAATATGCATATTTCCTATCATTTTCTTGAAATGAAACTTTGCTGTTTTTTTGTAGTCAGCACAAGTTTTGTGAATCTGTCAAAAAATACATTTCGGCAAATTACGACCTTCACATTTATTTTTAACCTGTAGCAAAAAATAAAGTTTCTGGCATTTACGGCTGGACGGTCACAAATGTGAAATTCAAACGCATTCAAATAATTTGACAACCACTTGAAAACAAATCGATATTATTAAATCTATGGGATTGGTAAATTATTTGCAACTACAGTGTGTCCCAGAATGAAGTTATCAAAACTTTAATGACTCATAATTCAAAAACTAAGTAACTTTCGACAATGCCAATTAGTGACAATAATAAATAATGTCTTTACTTACTTTAGTGTGAAAATGAACAAAATCCGTGCATTGGTATTCTACAAATGGACGTTTGAAGCTCAAGAGGAGTTTGGACACTTTTCCCAGTTTGGAAAGGTCGTAAAAATCCTGTCAGTGGTAATTTACAGCAGAAGTATGCAATTTTCACAAACATTTCAGTTTTGATTGGCATGTTGCTTCTTATTGATAATAGCAAAGAGTCTTGAAAAAGGATGACTGGATGTTACATTGGCTTCTATGGTGTTTTTTTCGTCCACGTTTCTTTTTTGCAGTTCTTTCTGAAACCATGAGCCTTACATTTTCTGATATTTTTAAGATAGGCTACTAATGATTACTGGCTTCTGGAAAATATGTTGAATAAATCATTCCATTGTTACAAGTTGTATCCTCACATTACAGATGTTGGACAATCATACTCTCTTATCCATTAAAAATGAGGTGTCATTTTTGCTTTTAATTAACGTATTCCTACAAGCGCTGCAAAACAGAGTATCAACCCTTAAGTGTGTTTTTCAAATGGCCCGTTAAATGAGTTTCCACGTTCTTGAGAAGGCCACCAAGGAAGATTAACTAATCAAACAAACTGATATGAATTT
>JXSR01S044254.1:0-18551 GCA_000969725.1 Ophiothrix spiculata | reverse complement strand
ATTTAAAGTTTTTGATGTGTATTTTGATAGATGTGTATTTTGATGTTTAAAGTGCAATATGAGTATGTAACATTAGTATAATTTTTAATATTGTGAATATGCATGTAATTTGGCCTGCGGGCCACGATTTGCTTATAATAAATACCAATAATAATAATAATAAGCTCAATTTTGTGATCTAGGCTAGACTCAGAACTATTGTTTGTGGATTTCATTTGTGAATGCGTAGACGGTATCTTTCACACAGAAGTCTCCCACGCGAGCGACAATTTCAAGGTGGAGACAGCCCGCGTCTACGCGTTCACAACTTTAAGCACATGTTCACAAATTACTGTAAGAACAGTGCGACAATCAATGCTACTTGGATTGGACTACTGGGCACATACACAATTAGATACAAGCATTTACAATGCCAACTTACTGTGTCTAGCGCAGGGAAATCTGGTTTGCCAGCTCTTCTCTCTGCTGCTTTACACAATTCTTGATGTTTTTCTATGATGACATTCTGCATACATTGTGCAGCATTTGCTGGTGATTGCTGTGATAAACCGTGCAAATGCCTGCAGAGAAGGATACAATTTAGAACTGTGATTAGAGCGAGACATGGATTTCTTATTCATTTTTTGTCTACAATTAACTGATAGCAAAGTGTATCTTTATATCAACTTACCTTAATTAATACGTTCATTTTCATTACAAATATAATGTTAAGATGCTCACATTTCATCATTTTTGTCAAGAGTTTTGTTTTCTTTTAATTTCCATGCTATTTACTGCATGCTTTCTAACAAAGATTTTCATAAGAGTTTAGTCTCTAGTCCCTTAAATTTGATTATATTCCAAACTGAATTTCATAATGGTCTTATTTAAATGAAGTTGTATTAATTTGTTGTAGATTCCCTCATAAATATGTGGCTTCACATGTTCCTGATCTGTTGCAAGCCTGATTGCATCAATAGAAATTTTCATTTATGCAAGTAGATTCACAGCAGTATTGATGCATAAGTGAAATGCACAAATTGAGACAATAATAGCTGCGCACAATCTTTTTGAGGTCATTATTTTAAATCAGAGGTGTTTGTGTTGGGATGAGGTACTTCTCTGAGGGAGCATAGCTCCAGAAGAAACAAAAGTAGCGAGTATTTTAAACTATGACAGAATTAAAAGATAATGCAAAGTTATTATTGTCATTAATAACTAATTTTTCCTTTCATTCTTGATAATTTTGACCATGCGTATTTCAATAAAAATGGGTGAAAATCATAGTTTCAATCAGTTTATTTTTTTTACCATCTGCTAAAATATTGATCAGTCTAGGCACTGCTTCTGCGTTGCATTTAGTCAAAAGCAACATTCGCCATTTTGTTGCGTGCACGTATGTTGCTATTATCACAAGCACTGCGTACATGCAGGTCATTATCACAAGTCATTGTTACCTGACCATGACCGTGCAGTTATTTGCGTAAAACTAAAAATAAACTTATTAGATTGGATCGCACTAGGCCGCAGGTTATAATGTGTTAATATTAAATTTGTCTATGTCAGATGTGATATAGGTCTACCAACCTTGTCAACAGATTCAGCAAGTCCATATCCAGGGGATGTGAGGTAGCTACCTCGCCAAAATAATGCAGCAATACGGAGAAAAAGGTTTCCAGTTTAGTTGTATTGCCTTCCGCCAAGCTTGGGTGATGACAGGTTCGAATCCTCTCAATGATAATGGCTTGGTTTGTTAGTGACTGACCACCCATAAGCTGTGAGAACTCATCATAATCCTCTGGTGCTGGAATGCGTAGACGGTATCTTTCACACAGAAGTCTCCCACGCGAGCGACAATTTCAAGGTGGAGACAGCCCACGTCTACGCGTTCACAACTTTAAGCACACGTTCACAAATTACTGTAAGAACAGTGCGACAATCAATACTACTTGGATTGGACTACTGGGCACATACACAATTAGATACAAGCATTTACAATGCCAACTTACTGTGTCTAGCGCAGGGAAATCTGGTTTGCCAGCTCTTCTCTCTGCTGCTTTACACAATTCTTGATGTTTTTCTATGATGACATTCTGCATACATTGTGCAGCATTTGCTGGTGATTGTTGTGATAAACCGTGCAAATGCCTGCAGAGAAGGATACAATTTAGAACTGTGATTAGAGCGAGACATGGATTTCTTATTCATTTTTTGTCTACAATTAACTGATAGCAAAGTGTATCTTTATATCAACTTACCTTAATTAATACGTTCATTTTCATTACAAATATAATGTTAAGATGCTCACATTTCATCATTTTTGTCAAGAGTTTTGTTTTCTTTTAATTTCCATGCTATTTACTGCATGCTTTCTAACAAAGATTTTCATAAGAGTTTAGTCTCTAGTCCCTTAAATTTGATTATATTCCAAACTGAATTTCATAATGGTCTTATTTAAATGAAGTTGTATTAATTTGTTGTAGATTCCCTCATAAATATGTGGCTTCACATGTTCCTGATCTGTTGCAAGCCTGATTGCATCAATAGAAATTTTCATTTATGCAAGTAGATTCACAGCAGTATTGATGCATAAGTGAAATGCACAAATTGAGACAATAATAGCTGCGCACAATCTTTTTGAGGTCATTATTTTAAATCAGAGGTGTTTGTGTTGGGATGAGGTACTTCTCTGAGGGAGCATAGCTCCAGAAGAAACAAAAGTAGCGAGTATTTTAAACTATGACAGAATTAAAAGATAATGCAAAGTTATTATTGTCATTAATAACTAATTTTTCCTTTCATTCTTGATAATTTTGACCATGCGTATTTCAATAAAAATGGGTGAAAATCATAGTTTCAATCAGTTTATTTTTTTTACCATCTGCTAAAATATTGATCAGTCTAGGCACTGCTTCTGCGTTGCATTTAGTCAAAAGCAACATTCGCCATTTTGTTGCGTGCACGTATGTTGCTATTATCACAAGCACTGCGTACATGCAGGTCATTATCACAAGTCATTGTTACCTGACCATGACCGTGCAGTTATTTGCGTAAAACTAAAAATAAACTTATTAGATTGGATCGCACTAGGCCGCAGGTTATAATGTGTTAATATTAAATTTGTCTATGTCAGATGTGATATAGGTCTACCAACCTTGTCAACAGATTCAGCAAGTCCATATCCAGGGGATGTGAGGTAGCTACCTCGCCAAAATAATGCAGCAATACGGAGAAAAAGGTTTCCAGTTTAGTTGTATTGCCTTCCGCCAAGCTTGGGTGATGACAGGTTCGAATCCTCTCAATGATAATGGCTTGGTTGGTTAGTGACTGACCGCCTATAAGCTGTGAGAACTCATCATAATCCTCTGGTGCTGTGATTAATAAATGGTTTGACAAAATACATTGATCAGTACCAGTAAATCGTTTGAAATTAACATTACACACAGAAGCACAGACAACTTTCATAATAGGCATCTGTCTGTCTGATAATGGTGCAAACACAATTTGATTACTGTGAACGTGCACACTTTATCATATGAAAATAATTAAACCAAATTTTCACAATATAATATGTTGGTTCTAACATTTTAAATCATTACATTATGAAAATTTAACTTCAATGAACTACAATTTAGTGTAATGAACTACAATTTTCATCATTTTCATCCTTACTTAATTTCATTTCAAAAGTAGGTGATGATATGAGACCATTTATCCCATATGAGCCGTAAATGCAGCCTCTTGCAATTGTCACTTATTTAAATATTTGCAAAGACCATGTTATAATGACACCGCAATGAACTTCACTTGATTTCCAGAAGTCAAGTTAAAGGTTGTCAGTGAGTAGAATGTATAACTGATATAAATACGTTCAAAGATCAGTAAGCCCTATATTTCCTGTTGATTGTCCTCAAAATATTCAGATACTTTGTATATTTCTGATCATTTTCTTGAAGTAAGCACAAGGATTGTGAATCTGTCAAAAAATTAATTTTGGCAAATTACAACCTTTACATGTATTTTCAACCGTAGCGCAAAATGAAGTTTGCTGCATTTATGGCTCGATTGAGATGGACGGTCTCATATTAGCAAAAATACCGCATGTGCACCATGAACCAGGTAGAAAGGTACAAATTAATTAACAACACACTCACTTCAAAAATGCACTTGACATATATATTTCCAATAAATTTAGGTGCACACCCAAACTTATTCAAAGAAATGTTTAAAATTTGCTGTATTTGTAAACAAGCAACTTATAAAAAAGAATTTCCCCAAAGTCATGACTCATATCTCAGTTTATGGTGTCAAACATGTCGTAACTCTTGATCTTAAGTGATTCTAACTAAAGTTGACCAAATTGACCAACTCTTATACCAGCCTTACCTTTAAATGTATAAGGGAGCTCAGCCTTTGCAGCCTCTTGTACTTCTTTAGTAGCTTTTACCTAGAACAGATTAAACATGACCAGATTAACTTCATAAAGATGGAAATTTATTCTATTTTCTAATAAACAAATGAAGGAGCCAGGGCCTCTACTCTAGTGTAAAAAGACAGGTCAATAAATGCACATTTTATTACAGGATGAACAAGATCAAACCATAATTGGATGCTTGGTGAAGTTTAACTCGGGAATTTACAATTCATAGGGTTTGTGCAGTATTATAGTCATATGGACATTTTTGAGAACTTCAAGGGCTAGGTTATGCGAGTCCCTTTGGACTCTCCCTGATAGAGTTTGTGCAAGTCTTTGGGTTCTCATCTAGTCAGTTGTGTGATATATTCAACAGAATAAGATGGCATATTTTTGAAAAAGACAGCAAGAAAGAAGGAAAAACTAGGAGGAATCTTTAAATCTCGTATACTTTTGCGCAGGAACTAAAAGATGAAAAAGGAGCCATTCCTCCTATCTTAGGAGAAGTCTCATTCTACAGTTTATGAGAACTTAACAAGGCTCTTGAACTCTCAGACGTATCAAAATTATTGCCCTGGTACTTTGGAATATCACATTGTTTAACAGATTAAAGTAGAAGGTTCAATGTAGCTAGCTATTGAAGATTTTATAAAAGTCTTGATTTTGCCATTAATAGCCAACATATAGTCATATTGCACTAACTAGAAGTTCTTACCTTCTTTGATTTGTCATTTGCACTTTTCTTGTCTTTTTCATCTTCAACTTGGCCTTCCATTTCTTCATCACTCCCATCTTCATCAGACTCCAAGTCTGAGTGGTTATCTTCTTCCTCTTCCTCACCGCTTTCGTCTCCATCCTCCTCTTCTTGTCCATCTTCTTCTCCATCCTCATCCTCCTTATCATCTTCCTCCATATCTTCATCTTCCTCAGATTCTTGATCTTTGTCTCCACCTGTTAAAAAACGCACACAAAACCAGACCTTGCTTTAACATAACTGAATTCTTGCAAATCGCAACACAGAGCACTGCCACCATTTACCTCTTGACCAGTCCAATTTTTGACCACAAGAGTCAACATTGCCATTAAAGTTGCCATTGAATTAACAAACAATACGTGAGAATATTGAAAAACAGCTCAAAGAAAGAGTTTGTGCGATCTAAAGAAAGAAAAGAGATTACTTATTGTAAATAGCCATTTTGGTGTGCATTCACACACAATAGACCATTATATAGACAAACTAAGTAATCAGTAAAATCTTCATACGTGATAATAAGCCGAATTCATAAAAATAGCAATTGCTAGGCTAGAAAAAGGGATAAGCAATAGCAATTGCTCGACAAGAAAAAGATCAAGGTCTAGCAATTGCTCAAATTCTCATTCACGACCTTGTGCTTTGGCTAACACCGTTTGCTTGAACGGATTAGCTAGTTCTTAAGAACTTGCTTGCTAAATCAACCAATGCAAAAAATGGTAGACGCCAAGGTCAGTTTCTTGTACCAGTAATCGTGGTCATTTTGACCGCCAGGTTGAATTATAGGCCTACCAATATTAGATACGTGTCGGTCATGGCGTCTGATAATACAAATTTTGATTCCAGTGAGGAAGTAACCATGAAGATGAGCAAACACAGCTTAATTCACTTTTTGTTTCGATTATCAAGCAGTACCAAGTGTTGATTGAAAAAAGTCACCCTAGTAAAAATCGAGTACAAAAATTATTCAACATTCCTAAGGTGCACATTTGGAACATCATTTAAGTACAATTTGAGTGCATTTATAGTACACAAATTTGTACTATATTTGTACTAAAACTGTACTATAATTGTGTTCCAAATGTGCATCTCAGGAATGTTGTACTAGAATTGAACTCGATTTTTTCCTGGGCAGTTGCCAAGCCTTAAGTCAAAGAAGACCATGGCCATAAACAGTGGTGTAATAGGTGTTAGTCGCCAGAGGGGGGGGGGGGGGCAAAGCCCCCAAATTCACCCTGATGGAATTTTACACTTTCCTCCTCCCTGCCTATCCCCCTTTTTACCCAAAATTTTTATAAAATGTTAGACTTCGTGTGGAGCGTGAAAAAAATATTGGAAAACTATGGCAAATGGTAAATTTTAAAAATTGACACGATAGCTTGAAATTCGTGCGAAACTCGAATTTCGTTGATATTTTACATCTTAATTATCCAAAAAGTGGAAAATGAGTGTGAAATTTGTGTCACTGAATTAAAGTGGTGGGCATTGGGGTGTAGACGGGGTAAGGTTTGCGACTGGAGAGAGGGGTAAAAGGTCAAGACGTTAAAGTGGCACCTCCTCCACTTAGCCTGAGTAATTATAGGGAATGGGGATCCAGGGGTGGAAGCTTACAGTTTCTGGAGCTTTTGAGTCACTAGAGAGCTCTCACTTATATATTTTGATTGTATTTTTTCAACGTCATTTCAGCGCCCCTCTACCTAAGGTGCTTACATTTTTGAATATATATTAAAGAAAACAATAAAGAAAAAGCAATTTTTTCTTTTATGAATTTGGCCTATTTATATTGAATGTCTCTGCCTTTTCCCATGAAGGATGGGAAAAACATCACCTCTCTGGGGCAACCGTTGGTGGCGCACAGTACTGCAAATTGCAAGAATTACGATACACAGTAGGACAAGGTTAAGTCAAAATAGAAGCTTATTTGCCAATCACTATTTCTCTAGAAATCTCTATAAATTCTAGAAAAATAGTGAACCACATATAACTTAAACTTTATATAGAGCTCACACGTACTATTCTTGGATAAATAAATTTGTTGAAACAAGAGTTGACACTGGATGGGCAAGGACTCAGCACTGAGGCTTGAACCCACAACCTATGCCTTGTGCATTACAGTAAGAGATACCACTTTTGTTCTTTTTTAACACTTGAATATAAACTAGCAGTCTTGGGTAACTGAGCACATTAGTAACATACACATTTCAAAAGGGCATCTTTTCAATAAGCAATAATTAAGACAGATTTACAGATATCTAAAAAAATAACATACAAACATTTCTGTCCAATAATTTACAATTTATTATTGTCCCTTAATTTACACAAATATGAGATAAGAGCATAGAATAACACTTTGTGTATTTTGGACATGAATTGTCCCAAATGTCATATTTTTCACCTTTGCCCTAATAAAACTGAAAACAATATTGGGGCAAGCTCCACTAAAGGTGGAATCTACATAAATGCACATTTAAAAATGCAGGTGATTTATAGTGCATTATGCCTCCCCTGACTTGTAATTCCAAGCGGCCTCAGCACACTTTACAGAGCACATACAATTTGTTCTAATCATTGGGTTAACTCACTACCTGGACTACCTGGGCCAAAGGGCTTATTGCAGCCTACATTAATTTGGTGCAACCCTAGCTTGAGCAATTCACACTCTTATAGAATATGCAATTTTCACACACTCAGCTCCAGTTTGACTCCAACACGGAACGATCAATGCAGCTTGTGTTCAACAGTCCAAGACCCAACCGACCAAGTTAGCGAGAAATTGGACGAATGTAGATCGTGTCTCCACTATGACGCGTCAACCAGATAAGAATTTGTGCTACACATTCAACTGTTCATTTGTGCCTGTACCTATGTGTGAGAATTCCACATCCTACAAAGCCGCCCATTAACACACACGCACTTACGACGGGTGACACATGTGCGAGGACTGTCTGTCGGGTGTACATCGATGTACATTCCAATCTCCAGTAAAGCTTACTCCATTAATACATTCTAAAATAGACAAGGTAGCTATTATGAAAGCACAATGACATTTTGGTGATCCATTTTCTTTTTCCCTCCATCAAAACATATTACAAAATAATCCCAAGTCTACACTGAAAAATTCAAGCTTATTTCATTGTATCTGTGTATGTTATTAACTCATGTTTCTGACAAACATTTTCATCTGAAAAAACTTAATAAATAAATTTCGTCATCAAGAAAATTAATTTGGAAGACCAAAAAATATTCAAAAGCGGTTTTGCTTTACGTGTTTTGTGTACAAATGACACAGAATTTTTTGTGTTGGCACCATTTTGGTAAACTCAACCTTTGACTCGAGGTAAGAAGTGATGAAGCATTAATTTCTCTGGCAAACTTGTTCAATTAATATGACCTCTGACCTTACCTTTGACTGACAAGCTCAAATTCAAGCTGGGCTTTCCATCATCATAACTCAACATGGGTTTTTCAGGTAAAGGAGATGAAAAATCAAAGCTGTATATGGAAAAAGAAATAGGTGAAAATAAGGATATGGAGCAAAGTCTGCCATGATTAAATCTCACTCTCCTGAATGATATTGATGAGAAGGCCATTGCTTGAACTTTAACCCTAACCCTTGAAGTGGTATTTCCTGGGTAACACCTAGGCCATATTGAGATACGCTTACTCTACTAGAACAGACAACACCATACAGCAGAGCCTGTCTTGCCCAGTAGACTGCTGTACTGCTCTTGTGTTGGTTGTATACTCCAGTAAACTGGTCATGTATACAACCAGTGGGCTGTATCATGTCATTAGTTGCTGTGTGTTGTCTGTATGTTTTAGTGGGCTTCTAACTCACACGTCTACAACATGTACAGACAGGCTACTAGACCATACAACCTGTATGTTTGTGTTTTCCTGTATGGTGCAGTATGGTTAGGGTTAAGGAAAGGTATATCTGTTGTCTTCTTGAAATATTGTATGATGTTTGGGTATACTGCTGTATGAAGTTGTGTTCCAAAGCATGAAGGGTTGGCTTTCAAAAATAAAAATTTCAGCATATAGGTATATTGGCATGTCAGGAGATACTATTCTAACATCCCTCTGCACAAAATTATGGCAAGCTTTGGTCACTTTTTAACTCTTGTGTATGACATATTTGAAGTATTTGGGCAGTTTCATGTAATTTAATAATAAAGATTTAGTGAAATTTAGATCAGTTAGGAATCTTCCAATGAGCAATGTATTCCAAATATCTTTTCTGTAAGCCAAAACAAAAATTTATTGGACAATGTACGTAAAAATACAGGGTAGGGACACATTTACAAATGGGTCCTGTATGAATTTTTGAATACAATGCCTAAAACATTTTTGTTAGGCCTAATTGGTAATTTAATCCATGATGTATTTCAGGCGGATAATACCTAAAATAAAATTTGTCAATACCCTTACCCATCATTCAAATCATCTGCGGAAATATGAGTTGGCTTTTCTTCCTCTACTATCCCTTTCATCCTTCTCTGTCGATCTGCTTCTAAAGCATCAAGTCTTTCTTTCTCTGCTTTAGCTAATTCTTCTGGAGTCTTTAATCTATCTGTTGCCTGTAAACAATTAAGTAATAATGATTTAGAATAAAAATTCATTCGTGTTGAAACAAAGTGGAACAAAATGATAGCAGTTGAAAATTGTAAAAGTAAACATCATTAATAACCTGCGTAATAGCGCGATCCAATCTAGTAAGATTATTTCTACTTTTACGCAAACTACTGCGCGGTCATTATCAGGTAACAATGACTTCTGTTAATGACCCGCGTAGCGCGTATGCTTTAAACGCAGCATTACGCGCACGCAATGATATCGCGGAGGTCGCGTTTGACTAAACGCAACGCGGACGCAGTGCCTAGACCGATCGATATTTTAGCAGATTGCAAAGAAACAAACTAAATAAAATTATGATTTTCACCCGTTTTTGGTCAAAATCAGTAAGGATTTTAAAGATAAAATTACGGTTATTAATGACAATAATAACTTTGCACCATCTTTTAATTCGGTCATTGTTTAAAATCGTTGGTGTTTGTTTTGTGCCTCGGTACTTTTCTTCGGGAGCTACGCTCCCTCAGAAAAGTACCTCGGCCCAAAACAAACACCTCCGATTTTAAACAATGACCTCAAAAAAGATGGTGCGCAGTTATTATTGTCTAATTGTATGACAAACTTCAATCTTCAATTTCCATAATTTTGTATCAAACAAACAATATTTAATAGAATGTGATAGCACAATGAAAATGGAAAAAAAAAAGATAATTACAGAGAAAAAATCGAAAGGCCAATAAGGCAAGACGTGACTTTTCACTGCTGTCTTCAGTAGAACGACTCCTGCAATAACCATGGCAAGGGCTGCATTTAAACAAAATAAGAAAAATTTACAAAAGACCTCTAAGTGCACTCATCAGAGACATGATCCTGTTTGCATTGCAATATTTCTTAAAGTTTCCTAACTATTTCTTTTCTCTGATCCATTTTCTCAATGATGTGTGAATTCCACAACTCACCTCAGCTCGCATGTCAAATATGAGCTCTCTCACTGCCATATCATAGGCATCTGGCTTCTCCTTTGGTTCATCGCCTCGACTTCGCTGCAAAAGAAAAAAAACATGACATTGGAAGAGGAACTGATACTACATCCACAACTGAATATTTTCTTGCCTCACGATTTGTTGATAATGTGGGGTGTGATACTTATTAAATCTCTACAGAAAACTAACCAAGTTGCATATTAAATTCATATACAAATGTCTAGCGGAAGAAATGAAAGTTGATGGTTTCTTATTTTGGCCACTGATCAACCAGCCTTGTCACTACGGTGATATGCTATCTTGATACAAAACACAAACAGGCTAATGAAAAAAAAACCTCACAAAAACATAAGTTGGCCCAACCACGCAGGGCAATTCCTATAATAACTCACTTTATCATTGAAGTCATTAAATTTCCTTCAAGTCATTAAATATTGAACGCAACAAATGTGTGGAGTAAACAAGAGTATCACCTCGCGTAGTATGAAAGACTTATCTTTTTATGCGATCGCTGTGTTGAACAACCAATCAAGATACGCGCAGTGCATTTTCGTTGTCGATGCGTAGTCGCGCTCGCTCTCACCATACGCACCCTGCAGATTTCATTTGTAGGAAATTTAATGATTTTAATAATAGTTGTTAACTTGTATGTTATGACAAACCAAAACAAACAGGGTTTCAGTATAGAGGTGGTCAACAAATAAACAGTACTAGTATATATTGCATTTTGAAGAGAGAGTATGACATTAACGATAGGTGTCAAACCATTTAATTTTTCTTATACTCAAGAGGCTGTTATAGTACCCTAATATTCAAAATATTATATGTTTGAAAATTTAGAACATTAAGTCAAATTTTGGTGACCAACAATCGGTCCTGTAACATTATCATCTGTTGGTGAAAATTATCATTGTGATCATCTTTAAGGTGTCTGGTCCACGCGCCGTCCATGCGTACCAGTACGCGCAAGTTTCCGAGTTGGTAAGTGCCGCAATACGTAGTGTTTTGAAGCTAAAAATTGCCATATTTTAATATTTTTCTGGAAAATTAGTTCGGTGACCCCCAATTTTTATTGTTTTATTTGAAAGAACATGCTTGTGCGCAACTTTTGTGAAAAAATCAACAAAAATTTTCGGGCAAATTTTTGAATTAACACTAAATAATGTCACTTTTGCCGCATTTCCCATAGACCATACCTGCCAACATTGTGAAATCTAAAATCAGGACAAATAGCGCGACGCGCGAGGCGTTCGCCGGAGGTCCTGGGGGCTGGACCCTAGCTGGGGTTCAAGGGGGCGCTTTGAAGTTGTAGAGATTTCAACAAATTAAAAGCCAAGCAAACATTATTTTCATACTTTCAACTGATGTATTAAAGGTTGAAAAAACCCATAGCCATGTATTGTAATGAAAGTGAGCATGTATATACTTCCTGGAGTTGGTAATTTATTATTGCAACTCAAGTAGATGAGGGCATGGCAGCCTGGTTCAGGGGCCCCTTAAGGGCACTGATGGGCCCCTGGTGGGGGTTGAGGGGTAAAGCCCCACTCACTAGTAAGAGGACTTCTGCACATCCAACACCACAGGTGAGACCATTTCAATAGGTAAACTAACAGCAAAATGCTGTACTCAGGGGTATAAGTGTGTCCAAAAATAAACAAAGTGTTTGACATTATGACCCCCTGTAAGGGCCCAAGTCCTGCTCATGGGGACCAGCTAGGGTTCACTCTACTCCTGGGGTCCCTTTTTAAAAGTTGATTTGGTTGTAAAGGAGAAAAAACACAATAACTTGAATTTTTGATTAAAATGAAAAACTTGTTCCGTTTATGAGATACATGACTTTTTGTATCCAATATTACTATACATTTGTATTGGAATGTACATTTTAAAATTGACCTACTGACCCTACGGTAGGTCACAGTTGGCCGATTTCATTACATATGATGGGTTATAAAATTTAAATAATTTAATCAATTTTAGCATTCCTATTACTTTTTTTTGAGGGGGTATCATCCACCCCCTCCTCATTTACCTATATTATCCAACTCACATTATTTCTCTTGGTGCAAGCACATTGACTCCATCCCTTTACAGTGGCATTAATACAGTCGGCAGTTGGTGCACCTAAATTAATAGGGAACCTGTCACCCGACCCGTTTTTGATTCTAAGGTGTCATTGAAGATTTTTTAAAAAGTGTTGAGTGTGTTGAAGTCAATGTAAGAAGCTGGGAACCACCAATAAAATAGAAGAAGAATGGTGGCGACTTTTGTAAGATTTTGGCTCAAATATGTGTTCCAAGACCACAAATATTTATTGACTACATGTCCCCTTGCTACTTTCCTTGTGTTTATTAACAGCTCTTTTGAGATTCTGGCCCAAATATATGCCACAAGACCATAAATATTGGCGACTTTTTCTTGTATTTTTATTTTTTTCAATATCTCAAAATCGGGACGTCCCGATTTTGGGCCATTTTGAGAGTTGTAAATCGGGACGATCCCGATAAAATCGGGACAGTTGGCAGGTATGATAGACCCATGTACTAATTTTCCCCAAGAAACCTCCAAAAATGATGTTTTTAAACTGATTCTCATGTAAAAACGAGTGGAATCATGGCCAAAGTGATATATAGGGTCCTAGAGCATGTTATACATTAAAATGATCAGAATTGATCACTGAACACAATAATGAAAGAAAAAAAGAAAACAAAATTACAAACTTTGTTTTTTGGGATCAATGGAGTAATGGAATCAAAGTAATACTTTCCAATTTCTGTTTTCCAATATGGTCATTTTGAGATATGCGAATGGAAAAAAAAAGGATTTTATTTACGATTTTTCACAAGGTATAAACTATTTAGATTTGCCATGAAATATACAATAGGCCGGATACATTGGAGTAGAACTCTTACAGCCTTATGGGCAAAAGGGCCCGAAGAGGATAGGTAGGTACCAAAAGGGTGACATTTCCATTCCTTGTCCAACATCCCACAGGATATTTCCCATAATTTCTTCTCTCCTTATTTGCTCCAACTTTATTCAACAGCAGGCTGACACCCTTCCATTCCTTGCCCAACATTCCTCGGGGTAATTCCCATTATTTCCCACTTATCTCATAGAAATAGAATAACTAAAAGGCTATAGAACGCTGGCTGTACTGATCATAGCATTCGTTCTATGTAGGACGGGGTCTTGACCCTATAAGCACTTTCAGCAGCGTGTGCATAAACACAGCACAACTGCAGCTGATGCATTGAGTGTCATAACTGTACGTGGCTCGCTCATCGGTATATATGGCGTGGGCATGATCATGGATGGAATTCAAAGTTGTTATTGCGAAAATACTTGAGTCAGTGGCAAAAATGTGGTACTCTATTGTTTTAGTGCAAAATGTAAGAACTCTGTAATGTTTAATTATGTTGTAATTATCTGACTGGTTAGTTATTCATTTTGATTAATTGATGTGCAAATATTGTGCTGTAAATTCAGTAAAAACAAGAAAATTCTATCATAGGCGAGATACATGATGGCGAACATTAGAAGGTCTTCGGGAGGTATGCAAATTTATTTATGAGTTTGTGTGTCATTTTAACACAATTGTCGCCTGTACAAAGTTTGGTTTTTACTCAAAATTGTTCTTTCATGAAAATATGGCACGAAGGAGCCATCGCCAAACATCGGGGTAACATTTTCTGCTTGAAGGTTTACGCTGGACTTACCTTCATTCCTCTACCTTTATGAAACAAAATGCTGACATTCTTCCATTCCTTGTCCAGCTCTTCAGTTAAAGTGGCCAGTGTTTCATTCTCCTGTTGTCTTTCATACTAAAAATTAGAAAAAAGAAAACATAAAATAACTCAAATTGGTCTTTACAATATTACAACAAATCAATGACTGCATGCAAGTTATACACTGTATGCAGCTGCCAAGAAAGAACTACTTAATGTGACATCCAAATCACAGAGCAAATAGAATAAAGCTGCTGAGGTGGACATTTTTGAACTAAATAGTTAACTTCCAAGTTCCAAGAGAAAGTGTACTTAAAATTTGAGGTTATAAATTCCTAATCTTTACAGACAGTCAGCAACTCCCCCCCCCCCTCCATTACCCAAACTTGATTATAAAAATCAACACAAAGTGTTTTTGATACTGAAATAAACATTGTCTAAATAATAATTAGGCCAACAAAATACCATTGAATTCTAGCGTGCAGTTCACGCACAACTCATACAATATCATTCATGAATGTATCGGTACTTTTCATCACAGAGAAAATATTTTATTCGAATCAGTGGATCGCATATAGGAGGTGAATACGTGGTTGTTTCACACAAAATGATTAAGATAATAACTAACGAATTGTTTAGCTAATTGTTTGGTGCATACATATTTATTTTCGATATGGAACATTTTCCATTATTTTTTGGGTATCATTACATTTATTTAGGGTGCAGAATTCTGCATCCACAACATGCCCATTACGAACAGGTTATTAAATGCCTGCCTGAAACTTAGTTGGGTACCCAGTCAGTGTTAATAAATGATACAAAAGAACAAAGATGTATTATGGTTCTATGTCAGTTTTATATAAATTCTTGATGTGAATTTGCAGAGCAATGAACTTGAATCTCTGATATGGTGGCATTTCATTAGGTGGGTATGCTAAAAAGGTGGTGTTGTTACATTTTTTCATGGGTTCTCGAACTTAATTTGATGTAAATTCACTATTCCTTGGCCTATGGACTTGTTTAATGTCTCATTTGAAAGCTTACACTTTCTGCTATTTGTGGTATTAATTTGGTCTTCATGGGTTACATAATTTAAGAGAAACAATGGTTTGAACTTGACAGTACAAGGGTGGTGGTGCCTAAGGATGCGGTGCCTAAGGATGCGGTAGATAGCCAAATTGAGGAAATCACCATTTCGGAAGGTTTGACACTGCTGGAACATATACAAATAGATTCTGTGACCTCAAATACATATAAATAGTCACCAGCATGGCAAAAATTTGGTATATAATTACAGTAATTGGCAAATTTATCATTTTAGACCCTCTTCAGACCCATCCACCCCCTCAAATCAGTTTTTTGGGCAGTACCTTCTCATTTTTTGTCCGATTTTGACAAATTTGGTGTCAAAATGTTCAGGGGATCAAGCTGCATCAAATAAAAGTTAGACAAAATGATTTGAAACATCACTATTTTTCTCCCCTTGTATAGCCCCCTCTAATTAATTGAAGGTCATTAACACCAAGACTCTAAGGGTTCTCTTTCAAGTTTAATGCATCAAAGTAACTATCAAAGTGTTTAGAACATATCCTGAAAAAATGAACTGTTTACCAATAATCATTCCAATTTATGACTTGTTTTAGTAAAAACAGGCAATTTTGAGAAAAACGTGTTTCAAAATTACAGTTTGCATTGCCGTCTATTGAGTAATTAACCATTAATAAGATCATCTTGCCAAAACAAAAGGGATATTTGGCAAAAAAAGTTACTTGAATTGAAAGAGATCAATAATATTAACATCATATCAAAAAGTTGATTTTTTAACCATTTTGACCATGTAACTCATTTTTGACCCACCTCATGAAATGCCACCATATAGAAGTAGTAATGCAACACTTGCCTTCGTGCCCATCATAGACAAACATAAATTGCCTCGGTATCCCTGTACATTGCGTTAATGCCCCATCAATTTAATGGCCTCCCAAGGCAAAATTGCCTTGCCCACATTAAATCTTATTTTTGGCCCTGGTATTGGCTATAGAGGTCATATCTAGCCTGCTTGTGAAGACTTATGTATATTGACAAGTTGATAAAAAATTCCTGAAATCTATTCTGAAAAATGGTACAGAAGGTGCAGATACTTTTGGAAATAACCTTTGTGTATTTAAGCTTTGCATAATACCCATATTACATAATGTTTGGCTGGAATGTTTGGCCCTTGATACTTCTTGTTCAATTAAAAATAAAGCAAGGGACATCAAAATCAAAGTAAGTTTAAGGCTTATATAGTGATCTTAAATTTTTGGGTTGGTCCGTGTCAGCAGTACAGATACGCTTGGTATGACCAGGGTTCAAAGGTTTAACTTAATGTCTTTTCAATTTATTGATAGTCAAGGTGAATCTTCAATGTTGATTCAACATTGGAATTTGACTTGTACCCACTGGGGTGTGTGCATTCACTCCATACTGGATACAGCCCTCACTCATTGGGTAAGCCCCTACCAATAGCCACATAGTGACTCTTACCTTTTCTTTCTTTGAATTAGCAATGATTTCATCCAGCATTTCTTTCTTAGATTTTACTTGGTCTCCCTGAAAAAAAGAAAAAAAAAAGAAAAGAACAATAATGTTCAGCTTTATAATGTTCACCTTACCTTGAGCCCCTTAGGCCCCAATTTCAAGAACAAACTCTGGTTCACAGGCATCTTTTTAAAAACTTCATTTTAAGCAAAGATTCAGAAAGTTTTGGCTTCAGCTCTCTTGATCTTCTTTTCAGAGTAAATCTTCAGCTAGACCCTGGCATGAAAGACCAGATTAAAAAGAACTACCTCATTCAATGGAAATATAAACTACATTAAAGGTGTAGGTTCCGATCACATTCTCATCCCCCAGGGTTCAACCGGAAGTAATACAGTTTTTGATATCAAATTAAAACCCGCATTTCTTATTAGAAATCAAAAAATTCTTTATAGTTTTGAAGATATGACACGTAAAATTAATTGGTATACCTCTTTTCTATTTCTTATGTATTTACATAACAGTCTCATCCCCAGAGTTGCATAATTTATTTTGCCTCTTTAAGTAAAGAAAAAGTAACCTCGGGGTTAAACCTTTCAAAATGCATTTTCTGAGTTCAAGGTCAATTGGTTAAATAAATTATACATGTATGTTGAAACAGTGGTCACACTTTGAATGCTACGTGATTGTGTGGTATAGGCCAACATTGGCAGTGTTCTCATCTGATGCACTCACTGCCTGCAAACTGTTCAATATAAATTATTTACTTAAAATTCATCAATTGAAAATTGCTCCAGTATTTAAACTTTTTAGGTCATAACTTGCCTGTTCTGTTTCTGTGGGTGTTTTCTTCTTTGTTAAAAAGCCTCCAAAATGATCCTCTTCACCAAATTTTCCTGAAAATCAACATAAAAATTACAACATAAAATTGTATTTCATTGAAAAAGGTATGTCATTTAATTATGAACTTCACACAAGTTTTGTCGGCAGTAATGCCTTTCAGTAGGTGTAGCATGCAATACATACATGTAAGAGGGGGTATCAAAGAGTTTTATACTTTACCCATAATTAGAGCCAGGAACATTATTTTATTACGAGATACTTAAGGCATCATTGCATAGTCAATGAGCAAAGTTACACATTTCTCCCACCTTTAACTGATTGTCAACAAACCATTGTTACAGGGATCCTCACTATTGGCCCATTGACCTCAATGTTAAAGTGAAAATCAAACCAAATGTTCTGTTTGATTCATATAATATAAACCAATGTTTGTATATACTAAATTCAAATTCAAATTGGTTGAAGTTGGATGATCAAACTCCATTGTACATTTTTATTTTGACTTTTTTGTTGAGAACTATTTTTTCTCTCACAGTACGTTACAGACGAAACTGGCGGATGGACAAGTGACATAGCTAAGGCGTTACAGGTATGTTTAATTCTCCTCAACAGCACCGCTCATTGAACTGTTCCACTTGAAAGCTGCAATGGTGTGTATCATTCCTGGATAGTTGAAGTTCAGTTAAACCGTGGTTTAGTTAAACACCTTTCTAGAATACAGGCCCATATGTTTGAAAATAACAGTCAATTACCAGATATCGAGAACA
>JXSR01S044253.1:0-10196 GCA_000969725.1 Ophiothrix spiculata | reverse complement strand
CTGTATTTTGTACACACAAATGAAAAATGTCATTACATCGGCCATAGCCAACGCGTTCCTTGTGGTACCATCCCTTTTTCAGGGTTACGCCACTGACGGTGTATAAAATGTACTGCATTTTAGATGTACAGCATCCTTTGGTGAAACATAAGCCATGGGCTCTTGCTGTATGACTACTATGCTGGAATCGCGTTTCAAAGTTAATGGTAGATTCCCTTGACTCCTTTTTTTTTTTTTTTTTTTTTTTGCTTTTTATGCATATGCCCATGTTTATTGTTGTATACATATTTGACATTACAATGAATTATTATGCAAATGAACAAAGCGAGATAATTAACATAGTGATTTCCAATTTTAAAATAGCTATTTGATACAACGTGAACCGTAAACGTGATATTTACATGATGATGTTTTATGGAAACAAGTACTTTCGAACTCAAGAGGTCGAATGATTTGTTTTTAAATGTTTTACCATTATTACGTAAAACCTTGTCATCAGGTTCGGATCTATTTGATTTAAATATCAAGGTTACCAATTGAATTCGTTGACTTCATGACTGCATAATAATTGTTGATAATAATGTCAAACTAGAATCAGTGTTTCTAATTCTCCATCTCGTCTCACTTCACTGCCCAGAACGTTATCTTAATGCTTTGTTAGATAACAGCTCTAGACCTCATTCTTAAAAATAACGGCAATGAACTTTAAACAAAAGAAACACAATAGATAATTTATGAATAGAAAAGGGCTAGACGTGTATATATAAATCCACACAGTTGACTGTCCGCTATTGCATTTTTGACATACACTCACTGCCAAATATCAAACGGGTGCTGCTGTTCACCCTAGTGATCTTCACTTCCGCACTTACCAACCTGAAGTTGTTAATGAAGTTCATTTGTCAACCCAGGGTAATCATAGTCAGTTGATTTATTTTAAGCCTAGATATACTTAATAGTAGTACAATGTAGTATGTTCTACGTATGGAGTCCACGCACAAAGTGGAAGACAACCCAAGGTTGGTCAACCCGGGTGGAGTCCACGCGCTAAGTGGAAGACAACCCAAGGTTGGTCAACCCGGGGTTGCCTAACCCTGGGTTGACTATCATGTGGGTATTTCCACCACTGCGTACATATATATCTTTGCTAGCGTATCAAATCACCGCGACAACATCACCGTTTGATAACTAATAATATATAGTCATTTATAGCCAAATGCACATTATTGGTGGCGCTATTTCTATAAATCATTTTTCCAGTCTTTAAGAATCTATGACTCTTAGTTTTGGCATTTGCCACATGGATAAGGTAAAGGAGACCAAAAACAAATTTTATTCATGTTACATTCACACAATAAATATTTAATTTATGCAATATGCATATAATTAATTTCAAAAAATGAATAGCGCCACCAATAATGAAATCTCAAAATATGGTCTTAAAATGAGCATGTTTTGAGATAAAATGTGAAATTAAATTATGGAAATAAATATTACAATTCAAAATCTAATTCCAGAACTAATTTAAACACTTTTAAGGACCTGCATTAATTGTAACAGTGCATTTTGATCGAAAAATTAATAGATGAACACATCAAACAGTGGTGACAATGTGAAGACCGGTGTGCAAAAGAATAAAGGTGTGTATGCCGATCACTTTCACTCACAAAATCAAATTGGAGATTTTGATACCACATTAAAGAGCATATGAGTAGTGCTCTGGCAAAATGAGCGGAAAGTCGCGATTTTTCAAAATTAAGTTTATTACATATTTTAATTCTCTATAGTCTCAGATTTCGAATGATATATAATATGTCATACTTTCTCTCTACAATCTTCATTAAGAGATCGAAATACAAGGCAGCCCACTCAAAATCTTGCAGTAAAATATTGTCGCAAATCAACTTTAAAGTTACTGATTACTATACTGAATGATAGTAAAACACGATCAATTACCCGTGAATAATTGCACTTCCCAGCATAATTGACCTTCAAAATGCAAGGTTTAGTTTAACACCTATGCATTAATGCGTTTTATGTCAAAAAAGGAAATTTAATCTTTTCACCATATTTTTACTTTAGCAGCCATTTATTCAAAATCTTCAACCGCGACTTTCCGCTCATTTTGCCGGAGCACCACTCATATTTTTCTCATAACCCCTGTAAATTTTCATGCCCATACTATGTTTCATTGAAGAGATATGGTCATAAAAGTGCTGAATTACTGGAATATTTTGTTAACAAAAATAAAAATGCTACATGTTTCTATGGGCCAATCTCAGACACATTTTTGCCTGCCAATAATTTGGCCCAAGGTATGCAAATGAAACTTTACAATTGCTTTATGTAGGTGATGACCCTTCATTCATATATGAAAAAATAGAGTATGTTAAATTTGTCACCAGTCGGAATACCTACCTAAGGGTAAAGGGAATCCATCTGCTCCGAAAAATGTGAATCCTAACTATTTTTTAATCATGAAAAGATACATAGTTTCCACTGCCTTTGCGGGGAATCGAACAATGGATTATGGCAGTGGTTAGAGGGATCTACCGCTGAGCTATAAAGGCAGCGTTGAGATCGTGAACTAAAATCTAAAACATAAACATTAGAATGCCGAATTTTACTTTTGTTTACATAAAAATTGCAATTTTTGCCTCATTGGAATGCTCAATTTGTAAGTAAATTATGCGAATGCGTATATCAGACAAAATGTAGATAATGTAGATACTTAAAACAGGCAATTCACAGCTCAAACAGGGCGAACTCAGAGTCGTAATTCACGTCCGAATTTTCCGTCAAAACAACGAGGGTGTGTTACATTGATATTATCATTTAAAATCGACTCAGCATTTTTATAAAATATTGTTTGTAATTCAATAAGAAGTATCAAGCCTACAATCTGTCAAAATTTGAAACCAGTCAAATTGTTCGAACATCATGTAATTATGAAGTTTCGGCGAAAAATAGTCAATTTTTTCGAAGTAGTCTTTGGGCGTCATTTTGACCTTGATAATGGACGTGAAATCACTAGTAAAGCTCCATGTATAAATAAGAGACTCTATTTAATATGTACGCCAAAAATGGTGATATTCTGATATGTGTAAGCCTACTTTTGACGATATGTTATTAAGTTTAATTAATGGTGGGTTTGAAGTTATAGAAGGCAGAGAAAATACCTGGCAACCGAAATCAATTGCTATAAAAGCGCTAAACACGCCCTGCAAGTTTCAGCCTAGTAGTAGGCCGTTGTACGATTTTGCGGCCCCCACCAACCCCCTCTAACACCCCGACTTTGACTGCCTACCCTAACCCCTCCTTAGGTAGTACCCCCGTATTGTTTTCATCAAAATGACCGCAAAGGATGTAAAAGAAATCACCGAAATGCCTGTGGTCGGTTGCTTTTGCGGGTTTTTTTTTCAGCGGGAAAACCGAAGAAAAAAAAAACCCAAACCCTAATGGGGTTGCAACAACAACCACGCCCCGAGGAGACGAGTGTTGTTATTACAAAGGATTTTAGATATACAAAGTGGACAAACAAAAGCGTTGTTGATGTTCAAGGTGGTGTAACTAAAAACTGGAAAATAATTTGAATTGAAAAAAAAATCACTCATAAACTGTATGGCATTAATTATATTTTTAATGGATGTTGGTCGCTGCGCTGTCTTTGTTTTATTTGGGACCTGGTAGTTTTGCACTGATATATATTACTCAGCATACGATATCACAAAGTAAAAGGAGTTTTGTACATCATGCAGATGCCGTATTGTTTTTGTACATTTTAGTTGGCATTCACAAACTTGCAACCCTTAAAAATCAAATATTTGTCTTCTACCAATAACTCACATACCGTATGTCACTGAAAACAAATTGCTGTTTTCTTTGATTTGGTATAGTGCATCTTTCAATTAATAATTATCACTGACAACTGCATAAACATGGTCCAAAACTGATGTTGGAACATCAGGATGAAATAAACAAATTGCTTGTGCAGAATGTTGATCGGGTTCTTGGTCCGAGCTATCGTAATAAGCTTCGACCTCTGTACCCTTAATTATGTTATATAATACGTTTTTTCCACAAAAAAAGTCGTTTGAACTTTTTAATCTTTGTTCATATTTCCCTTCTGCTTATTATCAATTGCGCGAAATACAAACAAATATGAATGCATTTAAAGTAAATTACTGGCCTAGATTCTACCCACTAGTTTTTTACTTACATATTTTTTACATGAATCGATAGAACATGTTTAAGTAGTTTTCCTTGATTTTGATGAATATTGGAGAAAGTTGCAATTCTTTACCTTCTTTAATTTTTGCCGCCGGCGGTAAAAATGATGTAAAAACAGTGTTTCTAGACGACTTAATCAAATCTTGTTTCTACACCTGTGATGGGCAAACACATTTGTTGATGAAATTGTTTCTCATTTAATATGTATTAAATTATCTCCAAGAGCTTTCTTTGATCTTTTATCTGGTAAATCAATTTGAGGTACAAATTTAGGGTTTAGAAAACACAGGATAGTCACACCCCTCAACATCATAGACCGATTTATTGCAAATTAATCCTCTCTCAATTTGAGCCATTTCGGTGTAAATATATATTTTTTAAATTTTACTACACTTTTAAGCTTTATTTAATAGCATTTCCATAAGTTTTTAATTTTAAGTGGAATCTAGGCTAGTTAATATTCATTTTTGCATGATGCATGGATGAATGTCATAGATTAGCCCGTGGATAAACTAGATTTCGGCTTTTTAATAATGTCAATAGCTTGGCATTTATGAAATAAAATTTTCCCCATACTCGGACAAGGTATCACAGTTTAATTCAAATTATCTTCAAATTGTTTCCAAATTTTGAGTTACACGACTTTCAATTTCAATAACGCTTTTTATTGGTCCACCCTGTATACAATGACAAATATTTCCCATATATTTTACTGGAAAACACATGAGTTCGCCGTTCACATAAATATTGACGAATCTTGATGACAATCAATTTCCATGATAACATTACTCGAAAAATATTGATCGATATATTCCGGAAAAAAGCGACGACGTCAATTCAGGCTCAAATTATGCGTCGTCTAGTATACAGAAAACTGTGGCTTACCACGCTTAAGGGAAGATCTGCACCATTCCATCATTCCATACTTTCTTTGGTTAACCTTCTCTCTTTCATTTAAAAAAAAGAATGAAGTCTCTAGCATCTACGGTTGGGGACATTTACTCTTTTGAAACCCGACGCCAAAAGTCCAGGATGGCCGCCAATTAAATATGCAAATTAGGTGATTTTTTTATATTTTTGTTTTTTCGGTCACCCAAGTATCCTAGACACCAAATATGAAGTTCTTACCATCTTCAATAAAAAAAACACTATTTTTGGTGCAGATCTTTCCTTAAGGAACTATCACAGAAATAATTTGACAATTAAATCTAGACATTTATTCGTTTCCCGCTGTTTTCTCTGAGGAGGGGGGGGGGGTGTTTGCACTGACAAATGATATACAGGAATTGGTTGCATTTTCGTAAGTTTTGGTATATTAATGGGTGGGTTATGACCTAATTTGGTACATCGGTGGTGGGTTAAACACACAATTTGCCACAAAATCAGGTGCTTTTTACAGAAAAATGGTATAGAGATGGTTGTTCTTCGAAGGAACCAAAATGGATTTCGAAGGAATAGATCTACCCTACCATAGATTCTTGCTCTAAGAAGATTCATCAAAGAATTGAGAATCTCTAAGAGAAGGGCATCCATAGTATTTGTAGACTTCTCAAAGGCCTCTGATAGTGTAAACCGGAAGGCAATGATGCATATTCTACTCAACTATGGTATCCCTCTTGATCACTCTTGATCCTTTCCTTTTTGTTATTGTGGTCGACTATATACTGCGCCAGTCAGCTGACATATATATCTTTACCTAAAATAAAACGAATAACTTTGTTCTGAGCTCGCTGCAATCTGTTTGAATGATAATTAGAGATGGCACAGTACCAGGAGGATATAGAATAGTCAAACAGACACAATACAAGAGCTGAGCAGATCATTTTCTTCATTTTTTGATTTAAAAAAATTGCATGACGATAAAGAAATATCAAACGAGAATTAAATTGCTTCACAATTTTGGTTGCAATTTCATCACCATCAAGGAATTGATTAAGTTCAAGTCCAAGATAGACCACAGTATGTTTGGACTGGATTATTTGACCATTACTAAGAACAATAGAAAAAACAGTAATATTATTTACTTTACGTTTAGATCCAAAGATAATCAGTTCGGTTGAAGAGACAGATTATTCTCGATAAGCCATTTATTGCAACTCTCTAAATTATCACGAAGAACATGACTGATTCTCTCTGGATCTTTGTCAGAATATACCAAAGCACTACTAGTATCATCTGCATACTGCAACATAATATAATTTATGGAGGTTGACATGTCATTGACGTTGCACAGGAACAAAAGCGGTCCCAATATGCTTCCTTGAGGAACTCCGCATGTTATGGTTAGAGGATCAGACTCAACTCCACCAATTTGAACAATTTGTTTGCGATCACGAAGATACGACTCAAACCAGGCTGTTGACTTGACACCCATGGCAGACAGTTTTTTGCACAGGATTTTATGATCAACACTGTCAAATGCCTTCTGAATGTCCAATAAAACCATTCCAGTTTAGAGACCAGTAGCCGTTTTCTTTCTAATATGATCTTGGAGATGGATGAGAAAAGTGTCAGTTGAGTATGATCCTCTGAAACCTGACTGAAATTTATAAAGGAGTTTATTATCAACCAGGTATTTATTTAATTGAAAAACACAGCCGTTTCTAATTTTTTTGAGATGACAGGCAAAATGCTAACAGGTATGTAGTTACCTGCATCCAGTTTGCTCTTCTTTTTGTAGAGAGGGATGACTTTGGCCAATTTCATTCGGGATGGAACAATGCCTGACCTGATAGAAACAATTATTATGAAAGTTATAGACCTCTTTACAGCTTCAGCTGCATCTTTAATAAAACGGGCTGGTACTTTTACTTATGTTAAGGCTGTTTAAGTTCCTTGAGAATAAACTCTTCACAAACTTCTTCAAGATCCAAGGAATTAGACTGAACATTCTGGTAAAAATCTCTGAAATTACTTGTATCAACACTGTAAGCAAAATTTGTCTGCTTTGGAAGTTTACTAACTAAGTTTGCAGCAATGTCTGTAAAAAAGTGATTGAAATGATCAGCAACAGGTTTTTTTGTCAGAAAGCTTTTCACCATTAACATCTAAAACAATGCTAATAGAATCTTTAGAACTTTTCTGGTACCCAAGGGTTTTCAGTTGCTTCCACCACTGCTTTGGATTATCCTTATTTTCCTCAAGTTTATCAACAATTTAATTACGTTTAGCATTTTTGATGTCATTCTGAACTTTGTTACGCAACTTACGATACATATTGAAGTGTTCCAAGTCATGTCTGCCTCTCAGTGATCTACGCAGCCAGCTATCTCGCTCTCGAATACTCTCAAGTATTTCTGCTGTAATCCAAGGCTCAGAATGATTCTTTATTCTTATCTCTTTAAGAGGAGCCACAGAGTCCAGAATAGAGGTGAATAGATCACAGAAAGACTCCCATGCCTCATCAATATTTTTAGAGTTGTATACTGATGACCAGTTAGCATTGTTCAACATTTCAATAAAGGTGTCCTTATTATACTTCTTTGTGGAACGGATTTGAATACCTTTATGAGAAAAAAACTTTTGTTTCCCACTTCTTGTGCAATAAGTTATATAATGGTCACTGACACCATACTTAATAACACCATATTTCTTGATTTTTTGCATGTTTAGCAGTTACTCTCGTTGGAGTAAAAATCAGTTGTTTGAAACCATATTGATTGAGCATTTCATGATATTTCTTGAATTCAGAATAAAAACGAATACTGCACATGTTCATATCACCAAGAATTATAACGTCATTATCAGCTGGAATTTTTGAAATAACATTATCCAACTTAACGGTAAAGTCAATTTCTGATTGTGTCTGAGGCTTATAATAAACATCTGTAATAACAGGTTTAGACTTTGGAAAAAGAATTTTAAAATCTTTTTGAAGAAAAGATGTACTTGATAGCAAAAAGGACTTCTTGACAAGAAAGGGACAAGCATGGATCGCCTGTAACAAACTTGATGTCATATGGAAATTTGATATTACCAGGGCTACCAAGATTGAATTCTTCAGGGCCTGTGTTGAAAGCATCGTATTGTACGGCGCAGAAACATGGACTATGAAGGAAGAGCTTCAAGACCGCTTAGATGGCACCTACATCATGTGTCCAAAATATGTCCTGGAAACAACATCCAACTAAGCATCAGATTTATGGTGATATACCCCCCATCTCTACAACCGTGGCACAGAGGAGAGCCCAGTTTGCTGGTCACTGCTTTCGAGCCGAGGACCAAATCATATCGGATCTTCTTCTTTGGAGCCTGCCATGTCCAAACAGAGGCTGTAGACCTTTAACATACCCTGATACCATATGTAGAGTCGCTGGCTTGAACTTCAATGTGCTTGGAAGTGCAATGTGAAATAAAGAGAGTTGGCAAAGATGTGTGTCATGGATCTCGACGGAAGTCGAAAGATGATGATGATGATGATGATGAAAATCACGGTTTTTAAGGTATAGGTGCAACCTACGAATCTATATAATTATCTTTAATGCCAAGTAGGAATGACCAGGGCCGTACGAAGCAGGGGGGCAGGGGGAGGGGGGAGGGGCACTTGCCCCCCCCCCCCCTGGCTCGAAAAAGAGGGACGCTGACGGATAAATGTTAAAATATCGGGACGATATTTTACCGCTTTTTCTGTCCCGAGATTACTGTCCCGATAATTTTTAGTCAAATAAGCCCATTTTAGCACAAATATCAAGGTTTTATATCAAATTTTGGCTAAAAATAGCAAAATTTTCGCGAGCTACGCGCGCATTGCAAACATATTGACGGTATATACATCGGGACGAAACATGAATTTCGGGACGGTAAAAAGTGTTTGCCCCCCTTGGCTTACATGCCTTCGTACGGCCCTGAGGATGACCTCGCTATAAGTGCACAAGCAAAAGTTGATAAAACCAGTTAATATTAAGTGTCTTTACTGATTTTAAGTCATTGTAACTCTTCGAGTATATATAGTTGTTAGGCTCAAGAATAATATTTACCTGAAGATACATGTCCAGCCCTTTCCTATTCATAAATTATCCATTGTGTTTCTTTTGTTTAAAGTTCGTTGCCCTGGCCGTTATTTTTAAGAATGAGGTCTAGAGCTGTTATCTAAAATAACGTTCTTGGCAGTGAAGTAAGACGAGATGGAGAATTAGAAACACTGATTCTAGTTTGACATTATCAGCAATTATTATGCAGTCATGAAGTCAGCGAAATAAATTAGCAACCTTGATATTTAAAATCAAATGGGCTTATAGAATTAGATCCAAACCTGATGACAGCGTTTTATGTAACAATGGTAAAACATTTAGAAACAAATATCAAAATCATTCGAGCTCTGAGTTCGAAAGTACTTGTTTGCATCTTAAACACCATCAGGTAAATACTACGTTCATGGTTCACATTGGAGCTATTTTAAAACTGGAAATCACTATGTTAGTTATTTCGCTTTGTTCATTTGCATAATATTTCATTGTAATATCAAATAACAATAAACACGGGTTACACGAAAAACAAATAAAACAAGAGAATCTACCATTAGTTTTCAAACGTGATTCCAGCATATTAGCGATACAGCAAGAGCCCTTGGCTTACGTTTCACCAAAGGATGTCATATATTATCTAACATGCAGTACATTTTATACACCTCGGCCTAACCCTGTTTAAAGGGATATGGTACCACTAAGAATGCGTTGGTCGATGTAATGAAATTTGTCTCTTGTGTGTGAAAAATACAGAAAATATATGGTGTTAGAAATATTCAACTTGGTTTGAAAATTATTTAACTTTTGATCCCCTTTAATATGAAACGCGTCATTAAGATTCACGGTCTTATGGTTAGATCGATCAGTCAGCTTCAATCGTCTTTTTGTCCTACCCTTTTATCATATAGTCTTTAGCACAATTACAAGATATCGCCAGAGACAGTGTTTAAAAATTAAATTTTTGATGATGCTTTATTATTAAATATTTCAAAAAGACATTTT